>CAEFZY010058108.1:0-25987 GCA_903066815.1 Brachyrhaphis roseni
TATATATATATATATATATAAAATCAAAGCTGATTTCTGTAAATTTGAAGATTGTCCCAGTTAACTTGAGTACTGCTGTGCATGTAAATGTTTTTAATATGTCTAGTTGTGTAATTGTTAATATAAATCACTGCCTTTAATGAACTTTCTGATGCTGGTGCTGCTTGGAAATGTAAGCCTCTGACTGAAGCATTAACAAGAACCCATGCTGAGTCTCTCCAGATTGCTTTGGAAGAGTAAAATAAGCTGTAGCAACTTAGCAACCCACTCACTGGTACAGGCATCAAGATGCATTTTCGCCAACCTAACAACCAAAGTTCTTATTAGAAAATATTCAAGATCCTCATTAAGTTCAAAGCGTTTGTTGCCATGGTTCGTCTTTACCTCATTTCTATCAGATCGTTGTAAGACAATCTGACGCTCAGTCCGCCTGGTTTGTCTACCATATCGCAGCATGAAGTTCTCATCCCACTTGAAATCAAAGGCATTAGGGATGAACAATCCACAGCAGTTTAAAGCGATAATGCAGTCTTCCATACTGTGCCAAGTTAAGGCTGTGTTCTCTGAGACAGAAATGGATAAAAGCTCACAGAAGCCTGTTGATTCCTAGACCATGTGTAGACAGAATACTGCTGTGCCACTGTGGCCAATATAGCTTTTCAGCTCTGTGGGGTACAGAGGTTAGCATGGATGTCTCTAACAGAGAGGGAAAAGTCACTTTTGCACAACGGTTGGTTCCTGTCAAACAACATGTAACCTTTAAGACATGAATTTTGAAGTCTTTTTAAAAAATGAAAAAAGAAATGGAAAAAAATATACTAGGCAACATGAGTCAGATCAATTGGTTGTAGAAAACATGCTGTACGCTTTGTGCG
Source organism: Brachyrhaphis roseni (assembly GCA_903066815.1). Lineage (NCBI taxonomy): Eukaryota > Metazoa > Chordata > Actinopteri > Cyprinodontiformes > Poeciliidae > Brachyrhaphis > Brachyrhaphis roseni. Next base: position 876 of record CAEFZY010058108.1, read on the forward strand.
TCAGCAAGTTGCAGGCAATGATTATGCGTTTTTATAGTAAAGTCAAATTAACCCCTGCTTCAGTTGTATACAAAGAAATCTTTCTTTGCAGCAGTAAATTCTTTCATTGCAGCAATGTTACTAATCAAGAATAGTGCGAGGAGTGATTTTTTTTTTTTTTTTTAAATTATGACTTCATAATACTGATTAATTGTCAAATTAACAGTTTGAACTTTTTGGTTTGAATTCTTTTTCATTGTGAGAAAAAATAAGGTTACTTGTCTTTTACGCAGTGGTACCAAAATGTGTTTCCCATGATGAAATTAGATTTTTCACCAACTTTGCTAGTAGTTGAAAAATGTTTCTAAAACATGATGATAAAGTAGAGATTTCCTGATGCAGTCACCCAGTGTGACATTAATGTCCTCGGCTAGTGATTGAGTTTATGTCAGTGGCTCTGAATGACATGATTTTAAAGTCATGTAATTTAACATAAAATTGCAGCACATGTTTAATCTTTAAATTTAATATTAAAAGAAAAGGTTTTTTTTATAATTAAATGGTTTGGAGGTGTTAATTAAGAGATGGATAGAGTAATAATGTTGAATAAAAAAATTCAACATCTCTTTAATTGTTTTGTGTAGGATTAGTGGAACTCACATTCTGACTATTCACCTCTGATATTTTGGACTGTGATACCCTTTCTTTAGTCAAAACATAGAATGACTAAATTATTTATGTATAGTTTAATCAAGCACAAGATAGAGTTTTATATTCGTCTTCCAATAATTCACTCTTTTGTCTCAAAGTTGTGATGCTTTAGAAACCCCTTTAAGTTCTTCTAGCTGTCTCTGGATTCCTTATGGAGCTTAAAGATCCTCCATAAAAAGCGGCGATAACTTTGCTGCAGAGTTTTCACTAATTGTCTTTTTCCTTGGACTCTTTGCTTAAAAAAATTACAATTTTCCTCACCCCTCAGTGCTCAACTGCTCCTCACTCTGTGTTTCATACCTGCACGTGTTCCGATTTTTATTTATGTAACCAAGTCGATTATTTTCAAATGTGCTGGATTGTAAAATTGCAGGTCCTTATTATAGAATGTTGCATGAGCTTTGTGTCTTTTTTTTCTTCTTCCTGATTTTAAAATTTAAAGTAATATGTTTGTTAAGGGTTTCTTCTGACAGACAGGCATGCTTTAATGTATTTGGTCTTGTCTTTTTGAGGGCTATTTACTGTGTTTTACTTTCTCCCAGAACAAAGCTCTGACTTGTATCACTGTGATGCGGTGTGTGGTGCAATTTACCAAAGCCCCTATAAAGCACACCCAGTGAATAAAGCCTCCGCCGGACCCTTCACACCATCACCCTCTTTAAATTTCACTTTTCATTTGCTTGACAACCATTTGTGGAGGTTCGCTGTTGGTGGCTGGTGTTGGACAGACTCCCTGCTGCCCATATAAATCAGTAGTCGGTCTGAGAAACTCTTTTTTTTTTTTTTTTTTTTCCCCCATCCAAAGGTTATCTCTTTTATGGTGGGTTCCTCTTGCTGTGTGTCTCTCCCCGTCTTCCTCACTTCCTCTATTACTTCCTCCTTAGCTCGGGTTCAGGAAGCTCTTTATCATTCACATGAATGACAAGGCCCGTACAGTGGACCCAGCCGATGTCCCTCCCTCCCCCAGAGCTAAAACTGCGTCACCAGGCAACGCACCATGACAGCTTGTCGTAGCAGTAAAAAAGCATCACTTGGCTAGATGTCTTATTTTTTTGTAGAGATTTTACAGAACACATAGTGTCAGCATTTTTTATTAGATAAATTGCATTGTGATAATGAAGGTGGTTTTATCAATGTGGCTTTTATAGATTAAATAAAGACCCTGCAAGCCATGGAGATTGAAATAAGTGACCAATAAGTATCGTATTTGAGTCGGTTAAGTCCCCTAAAGGTGGACCTTTTAATATAGGGTGCTTCCAGGCCTGATAGCACTCAAAGATGTCACATCTGACTTCTTAAAGCTCTGTGGATGGTTTATCATGAGTAGAAAGTGAAAGTGATTTGTGTGGCACTGATGTCAGATTACGTGGCAGGACTTGTTTTGTGGTGAGCTCCATCTATCTCTCTCTGACCGCTTTCACAGTATCCTGCCTCGCAGATTACTGGAGCAACATCCCTGCCATCTCCTTTTCTCTTTCGTTTTCTCCCAGCCTGTTGAAGTCTACCCTCAATCTAATATCCCTCAACCCCTTGTTTGCTACCCTCGTTGCTCACAAAGGAGCAAATTGTCTCTCCTGTTGTATTAATTAACCAAATATAGTAATGACATTTGAAAATGGATGGATGTTTACTTGAATGTAATGTGTTTTTCTTCTTTATTCTCACATGGTTTTGATTATGCTCAGGCATGCATGAAGTAACACCCACTATATTTTGTTTTTTTTAAGCAGAAGTGTTTCAATGTTTTCTACACAGTTAAAAATACCATCCTTGTTTCATTTTCCTTTCTCTCATCTTTCCTCTCATTGGTATTCCTGTCCCGTAAGCATCACAGGATCTCAGTACTCATGGACACGGTTTATGGTTGCCCTGTACCTCGCATAGGTCTGGTATGCGTGCTGATTTTGACTCACAATGGTCCGCCATGATGAAGTCAGTGCTCCATTTGTCTGTCTGTGACTCAGATGGATTCAAAAAGGCTTTTTCTTTAATGGATATTTTTTGTTTCGTACCAAGGAGGCAAAGCATGAAAGCTCTTCTGTAGAAGAAGTCACAAAATGCTGCCACAGAATGCACAAAGATGTTTTTATTGCTTTTTGTGATATGCCACAAAAGATAATTGGTAAATGAAGGTGCCGTCTACAGCAGTCCACCCCAAACTAATGTGTGGATTGACTGATAATAATGACACACAGGATCTTGACCAACTCAATTGTTTTTTTTTTTGTTTTTTTTGTTAATCATTGGTGTGCTGTAGAATAGATTGCAGGTAAATTGAGAGGTAGTGAAAATATGATTTTGGGACGGTCACTTATTTGCTTGTAGTAAGTTCTTTCTAGATTTACGTTTAATACTTGATATCCGACATTGACTCTGCTTTCTACTCTGCAGCTCATTTAAATTGAATCATTTCAGTTTTTCACTGTCCTTCATTTTGTTTTTCAGTATCTTTTTGTCTTGGTTTTAAGTGATAGGAGGATGGTTGTGACAAGGATAGGACATATGACACTTTGTCTGTAGTAATGTAGACATTGATCCAGTGAAGGAATTGCTAAGATAAATGACAAAGCTCTCAATAAGCCATTCTATGTATCCTCCAACTTTCACTTATGGGAATGAGATGGATTATGACTAAAAGAAAACAGTCCCAGATTGCAACTTTTGAAATGGACTCAGCCTTAACGATAAGTTAAGGAGTTTGATCCTCTTGGCGGAGCTAAGAGTAGAGCTGTGTCTGCTCCACCTTGAAAGAAGTTACTGGAACATATGATCACGGTAATGCCTGTGGATGCATCTCTAGAGATTTTTTTAGTCATATCCACTTACAAAATAGGATACAAAAGCAGACTTGGACTCACTGAGTGGACTACACATTGCCACTTGTCTAAAAATGTGTTGGACTACACCATAATAAACTTTACAGGGCTACCTTTATAGAGGGAAGTCTAGACTTGTGTCCTGGACTTGTTGCCTCGCAAAAAACCAAAAGGCAATGGATGGGTTGATTGGTAGTTGGGAGGACAAGTGGATGGATGGGGTAAAAGACTGAAAAATCCTCCATTGCTGCACTTAGCTAACTACCCACCCAGGTTTTTGTGTCTCTACCATAGCAATACTGAGCCATGTTCCAGAAAATGAGGTATACAAGCAGTTATTTTATTGCATCCTTGATAACAGCTTATTTTCAGGCCAAACTTTCTGATTTAAGGACTACGGTTTTGAATGGTGTCAAGTTTAGAGCAATGGAAATCCTATTTTCTGTAAGGATACATTTTGTCCTCTGGGGGTTATTTCATTGTCAAGAAGCTGAGTAAACTGCTGCTCTGAACCCTTCATGACAGTTCTTGATATTTTCATTGACGAATGCTCAAAGTTGTCTAACTCTCCTGTGGGAAAGAAGCCCTGTGAATCTCAATTATTCTTGAGGATGACACATCATTGACCTTGGAGCTGTGGAAAATCACCAAGGGATCGCAGACTGCAGTCTTATTGTCTTAGACTGCCATATGTCTTCATGTGGCAGAGTAGAATAGGATGAAATTTAAAGCAGGGCTTCAGAGAGATTTTCTAAGCTAATTACAATTTCAGTCACTTTATGCAGTTAATTGCTAATCAAATATTAAAATGAAAAGCATTCATCACTAATGATGTTTTATTAGAAAAGTAATATTGCTGCATATTGGATAACAAAAAGGGATCTGTTCTGGCTTGAATTGATTTGCATGAATTCCAGTCAACTTATTTCCCATAAATCATCAGCATAATCGACAGAACAGTTACACATGGGTCGCTTATTTGCTCAAAGAGTGCCAACAAGACTTCCCCTCCTCACAGAAGAAATATATTCTAGTACTCTGTTACCTCCTTCAAAGTGAGACAGTTGAGCTGCTGTGTGGAGCACAATGAGTATTGTGCTCTAAAAATATACCCTCGCGTAAATAGCCTTAAATAGTGAATAGAGCTATTGAGGAGGTAGATGGGGGAAAAAAGAGTGATGTAAACATTTAAATTTTTTAATGCATGCATTATGCATTAATTGCTATACATTGTTTCCATATATGAGTGTATTCTCTAGGCTGTATAATGACAAATAGTATTCGTAAACTCAGGTTGATCTTTCCAAAGGGAAACCTGAGATGGATTTTGTGCGAGAGGAAAAAAATCAGTCAGTGCTTGATATGCAGACTGCTGACATTCACAAACTTTGACCTGTCTTTTCTTTCCCAACTGTGAGCACTTTCTTAGCAGCTGCTTTTCTAAAATGTACCTAGAATACAGCTGATCATCAACACGGTTTACCTATAATCGCTTTTTAATATCCAAAGCAGTCCTATTTTTTGAATGAACAAGAATAACAATCACTTGATTTATTTAGCTGTTTTTTTTCCAGCTAAGTAAAGTAAAAAAAATAAAATAAAAACATAGTTTTAAAGTTTGGATATTGTAAATGTTTATTGCATATAGTTTCTGTATCCTTGGAAGTTAAATAAAATTAAACAATTACATAAGCCAAATATTGAGTTGTAAAACAATCAAGATTGTTTTACAACAAGTTTTTTAGCATTCAGTTTTTTGCGCTTTTCTGCTGGTTGTGTGTGAATCTGTTGTTAAGGTCTCTGTTGGTCTCCAGACCACCCTAGCAATCCTCAAACAAACAAATGAATAGGGGGCCAAAAATTCCTTCTGCCTCCTTTTAGGGCTCAAGGGAGGAATTCCAGAGTAATAGAGGTGAGAGGTGAAAGGAGACGGAGCAGAGTCCGGACCAAAGGTTAGCCGAGGCAGACTCGAGTCCAAATGAGGTTTTTTTTTTTCCTTTGCCCTGTCCTCATTAAAACTACATCCTCAGATTTGAACCAACACACACTGTGCTAATGTGAAGTTTAGGTTCAAGTTAAACAAACCAACATGCCTTTCATCATTAGACCTTTCAGCTAACGAAACAAGCAATAGTTGTGGTCTTTTGTCCTCGGTGTGTATGTTGGTGTTCCAGTGACTGCAGGCTTGACTCGGCTGGCTCTTGCCTCTGCCCCGTCACCGCGCTTCACTACACTTAACAGAGGCTTTATGGCCAGACTGCGCAGTTAAAACACTTTACAGGGTTTGCGGCGTCCACCAATAAAAGCCCAAAAACTCCCTCTTCCTGTCCGCTCGTTGGTGTAAATTTTGTTTTGTATGTGTGAAAACGTGAAAAGGGGCAGAGAGGTGAAGCCACTGGAAGATGTTTTTTCCAAACACTCACATGCACACACAAACGCATGCCACAGGGCCTCTCAGTCCAGTTCTCCACGATATTTAAACGGGGATCAGGAAATCTTTCTGCCAATAAGCAAAAGAGACTGAGACAAAAGGCTACACAGTGATGGGCAGGCAGCAGCTTTGGGCCTCTGCCATCTCTTCCCCCACTCAGCCGCATGCGTGTTTGTGTGTTTTGGGGGTACCTCTCGCCTCGGCGCAGCTCTCATTGTGCAGCTTGGGGTGGTGAAGTGGCTGGGAACGGGCAGGGGCTGCGTGTTCAGCCTGTGGTGGTTCTGCTTTGTGGTGGTGGCCTCAGCATTTGTTGTCCTGGCTGACTCAGCTAGCAGCGGCTGAGGCCCCTTTTGTCACTGCTGACTCTGGGTGGGTGTGTCTCCCTTCGCACCCCGGCTCTCACACAGACCCCCTCCTTTGTTTCATGGAGGTCAGAGGTCCCCCTGGGGGTTGGGTGGTTGGTGGTGGGGGCTGGGGGTTATCTGGGAAACTTTGACCTTTTTGTGTGCACTAGTGCAGAATAGCCCGCTTCTTTTGCATCTTCTAACATTATTCTTCCCCTCCTCCAATGGTGCACCTCCTCCTCTATCCCCAGAGGAGACCCACCCCCCCGTGTGTTGGCCCCAGGGCAGTGGCAGTGACCTTGGCTTTGGCTGTGAAACAAAGTGGCCCAAACCTGCTGCTGCATCACAGCTCTCCAGCCCCCATGTCTCCTAAACAAACAACACAGCAATCCATTGAAAGGGACAAGAGAAACATAAGCACATTGTCCAAACTCTAAAAGTAATTCAGAAGGCGCGCACATTTGTTTCTGGCTTTACTGTTCTTCCACAACGCCAAAATATTTTACCTTTCCAGTCATTCTTTGCGAGTGCCAAAAATGCAAGGCTAAAAATCTTCTTGCTTCTCACAATTAGAGTGATTATGTTTTGCGAAAATGCAGAGCTGTGATTTGATCCTCAGTGACAGGAATTAGTGACTGCACACATCATCTCTTTACTCCTGCTCTGACTGCAGACCTAAAAAGTATCGCTTCTGCTCAAGCAGGAATACTTCAATTTCTACTGCTTTTATAAGCAACATAAGTATTTTTAAAATCACTTTTGAATTTTATAGAAGTGTTAATGTTAGAAAATAATTAGTTTTTGTATGTGTGAGTTGTTAGTGACCTTATAGTCTGATGGCAAAATTGGAGATTTGTCTTAAGAACATGAACTCTTTGAAATCCAAAGTCTTTACTCTCCTTTATTTCCTCCATAGTTGTCACCAAAATCTTGAAGTGTTTGGGGTCAAAAGCCTGTCAGGCTGCTGCATGTTTGGAGCCGGTCACTGGGGATGAAATAAATTCCACAGGAGCCAATTAGAGGAGGTTGCTTCTGCATGGCACAGGATGAAAGATATTGAGGATGGCCAGTTTCTCCCTGACAACCTGTATGCTGTCTGTAACTCTGCTACTTCTAAGAGTCAGGAAGGCTGGAGAAATACAGGGCCCCAGAGGCCTGAATTTCAATCCACTTTGTTGTGTTTTTTGTTTTATAATTTATATGCTAGAGAAGAAGTGTGTTTTACCTCTTTGAAAAGCACACAGTGATCCAGGGGGAATGCTGTTTCGGCAAAATGGGAACATAATGAGGACAGTTGAAGCTTATTGAATCATAATGAAAATCTTTTCACTCTTACTTTGTACAAATGCTAACAAATGTAGAACAATGGCAAAAAGGTGAAGGCGGACATTTTAAACAAACACTTTGAATGCCTTACATGAAAATTCTACATCCCAATATGTTTGGCTTCACTGCCAACGATCAAGATAATTTTAGCAGCTGCGAGGCTAAAGCTAATAAACAATGATGGGGATTTTGTGAATCAGAAGGAAGAAAAGAGATAGGAAAATATGATTACATCACAATATTCTAAAGTAGTATTTCAATTAAATGTTTTCCTGATGGCGTAATAAGTACAGGCCAATTTGAAAATAGCAAACAGAGCCATAAACCACATCAGCATTAATCAGGGATTAAAAACTAACTGTACAGAAAGATGGGATGTTAAATATCGAGACAGAATATGTTGGCGTCTCAAATGATCTCCAGGTCTCTCCAGCTCTGGAGCATGGACCTTGAGCCATGGAGTAACATTCCATCTCAATACTGCAGCATGACCTCCTCACCCCGACAGCTTTGCTTTCAGGGTCTGCGTTTGACAAGAAGAAGGATGCAAGCTCCAAGGAGTCTGCTTCTGCCTTGTGAAAATGCCAGAATGCTGCTCTCCAGACCCCAGAGTTGTAATTCATCTCTGTGTGCATTATAAATACTTAAGATCGTATAAAAACTCCCAACAGGGACATGTGCTCCGTAGCTGTACGTACGCTTACCGACTGCTAGCACCTTGTACAAAAAGCAACTGCACAGTGTGTGCTGAGTCTGCACATTGGATATGTGGCAGATGTCTTTATTTCTCTGTGAAATCCTAACTAAAAGCATTTAAATTCATCCAAAACTAGAGGAGCAATCTCAGGCTCCATCTGCAGACATACTTCAAACAGTTCTCCTTCAGTGAGCATCAAAGGATGAGATGTTTATTTTTCCTTTGCAGGTCGGAAATTTGTATCACCTTTCCAGCCGGTGCCTTTAATCATTTTTATGAATCTGTCTCTATTTTTTTTCTTTACAGAAGTAGTTTTATGTCATGCGTTAGTGAGTCGTAAGGTAGACTGCTTCATTGCCATAGCGTGAAAAGATGAAACATGATGCTTGTAGCGTAATAGCCCTCTCCATTTTCCAGCACGGGCATTATTTGTGAGTGGGGAGACAGCTTTAGAGGGTTAGCTGGTTGATGTTGGGCTGGACGAGCCAGTGATATGTGCTTATGTCTGACAGTTTATGGTAGCGCCCCTCCCATCCACCGTGAGAGGAGACCGAGCTGATGAACCCGAAGGTTGGAGAGTTGGAGCTACAGGTTGCCAATGTGTTTTCACATTAGTAGGCATCACTTTATATCCCATACATCCTTTTTGTTACCACATTATAGATATAGCCTATTATTATTTTGTAGTTGGTTATTTTGAAGTATATAAACACAATTCGGGTTAATTAAAATAAAAAAACAAACAAGAAAACCCATAAAATTAAAGTAAGCAGTTTGATTCACCTGTGATTGTGGATCACTTCTCTAAATTCATCATTCTGTTTGCATCGACTCTGATTCACTTCTGTGACATTGTTGAAGAAAACATTCCCACAGCATAATGCTGCCATCGGCCTGTTACACTCTGGGGTTGTGCGTTTATGATAATGTGCAAGTTTAGTTTTGTACCTCTTCTCCTTTGCGTGTAGAATGACAGGTTGCACAAATCCAAACAATTTCTGAAAGAATGTTTGGAAAGCACTTCAGTCCATGTTTGACGTCTTGCAGTTTTCATAAGACTTTGAAATTAAACTGATTGAAAGTAGTGAAACAGCCCTTTACTAAATTGCCTAATCAGATAACTACAGCGTCATCTTATTTACTTTTTACTACTGTGGTGCATCAAAAACATACCGACCCATCAGTGGTCATTCAACAAATATGAACTTCAATCAATTGTGAAATATACATCTGTTCAAACTTCAAATGAACAAATATAGTAATTTATACTCATAAAAAGGGTTTAATTATTTTTATTATCACATTTTTATATATTTGGACAATTTTTGGACTGTTTATGCATAGGAAACTGTCATAAGGACCAAAATCACATTTATTTTAATGTTCTCATTCTCTAGCCTTGGATTTGTTACCACAAAAAGCAAATCCAGGGCTTTTCTTTGTTTACGCAATTCCTGCAAAAACGTGTTTCATTATCTTATGAAACGAATAAGCTCATAAACATATCTTGATTGTATAGTTGGCAGGAAAGACAAAGGTCTATCAGGTCTTACTCAAAGTCTGGTAACATTGAATGATAATGACCTGCTCCTGCCTCCTCTCTCTTGGCTGCCTGAGTTAAGGTTATTTTTTTTCCTCGTGATTCGGTGAGAGCTCAGCTCTGCGCGGTGGGAGTGGCTGGAGACCCATAAGTGTGCGTGGACAAAAGCAGATAGGGAGGTTACTGATTGGATATTACCATGAATTCGGCAGGATTAGCGGGTTTGGAGGCAAGCTGGGGGCTGGGTGATCCTCGAATATCAGTCCGCTGACAATCTCAGTGGAGGCAAAAACGGAAGCTTAAAACGATAACAAAAATGTAAGGAATGAATCAGAAACTCTGAATTTCCAGCTGCTGCGATAAGAGGATGTGCTGGTGACAACATCCTCGCATCGCAAAATGAACTGGTGGCAATTTGCTATACATTAAGGGCAGCTGTTCTCATGGTTATTATGTTAAACGCTACATGTTTTGATGGGCTAAGGCCATTTGCAGTTTCCCTTAAATTATTTTGTGTATGTTGTATTGCCTTCCCAGTATCTTCCATAACATTTTCTAATAAGTTTACATCTTCTGCGCACATTTTTCTTGTTTTTTACATGCAATTGTCCCTAGTAATTTGTTTAGCCTATTAATTATAACTGATGCTACAGAATATTATTTCCCCAAATAGTTGAGCTGATGTTCATTAATTTAAAGACAAACGTTTCCCAACATGAAAATTTTAATATTTCCTCCTTCACCTTCGTAATCAGTCATTCTCTCTGTCTTCAACACAATCAGCGGCTCCTCCTTTGCCGCTTATACATGTGTGCCCCCCCCCATCAACCTTCGAACACATCTCTGTTTGCCACACACGTTATGGCACCGTGTTGGTCGAGATTGTGATTAATGGCCACAGTTCAGCCTGGAAAATTCCCCTGAGTGGGTGCCAGTTGGCTTACGTAGAGAAGAAACTCATTACTGCTGTCAGTTGGGATGATGGCGCAGGGACGGCTGAGAGGGACTCTCTGTGTCGGTGCGTGTGCGTGAGTGTGTGTGTGTAGTGGAAACAGAGAGAGAGAGACTAATTTCTGTACATGCGACTAAGTGATAGCATGCCCGTTCACCCTTTCTTTACATAAGCAATCATGAGTGAATAAGAGTTTCAGTTGAAGTGAATGTGTGTCACAGGTCCCGTGTCCAAGTAACAAGGATAATTTCTCAGAAATGACTGAGCCGCTCCCTTTCAGTGGCTTGTGCACACAAATGTTCGACGTAGAGGTCTTTAATGGATAACCCCGGCACACTGTGTTGCTCCATCACCATTGTCATTCTCCTCTGCCATATGGTGTTTGAAGCTTTGGACCACTTTAATTCTATTTCTGTGCATCTCCATCTTTCAAGTGGGGCTGGATCTGGTTTCTGATGCATGCTTGTGATATGGATACAACATCTGTGCATGTTAAGCATTTCTTATTCATTTTTGTCATTTATAATCATGTTATTGAGCTGATCAAAAGTTTTGTGTCTATCACAGAAAATGTGATCGCAAGTCTCACCTCTCTGATCTGGACCAAACAACAAGTCTATCTAGAGATTGAAATGTGTAAAATTTTGATCTGCATGTTGAATGAGACTTTTTAAGTGGAGTGTGGGACACAATTTTAATGTTTGAGATCTGGGGATAAGCTGGATGAACTTCTGTTTCTAAATACATTTATTGAAATGCATTTTTGTTGTTTTCTTTTGCATTGATGTCTCTTATGCAGAACAAAATGTTTAGATGTGACAGAGTTTAAATAATATAAACTTCTAGTTCTCCCACTGCTAAAACACGTTAATATTTAGAATGTTCAAAGCAAGGAGCTTCATGTATTTATCAGAAGAAAGTAAGTTTTATTTGCATACAGTTGGAAATGTCATAACCTGAATTATCAACAAGTGATATCAAACCATAGAGAAGAGGAGCTAACAGTAGCCTGCTGTTTCTGCAAACTCCTGCCTTAGGCGAGGTTTGTTTTCAACCAAGGACTCTGCAGCTGTGTGTGCCGAAACAAGTAGTTCATTAGATATAAATGATAAATCAACAAGTGCTTCAGGTGAAGTGTACTTTGAATATTGTTTCAGATTTCTAAAACAAAATTAATGAATGGGGTCGGGGGGGCAGAATAAAAGTGACTTTTTAAACAAAAAAGTATTATGACTATGATTATTACTGGGAGGCTTATCTACAGTAGTACAAAATTAATACAGACCGTGCAATGAAATAAGAACAGCTAGGGTGAAAGACAAACAGTTGTAGGCATAAAGTACTGTTTATTTTGTAGGTTGTAAGTAAATGAAATAGAAGACATTTCCTTCTCACTAGTTTTCCAGAACTAATGTTATCTAGAAAAGTAGATATGGGTCTTTGAATATAAAGTTTGAGAACCACTGCAATAAGTTAATATATTGGGCCTTGTTCAAAGGTTAATAATGTTATAGTGACGTAGCATTTCATTGTTTTGCTGACTTTTTTCCCAATATTTCTACTCTTCAATCTTAACTGATGCAAAGATGAACAACCTTAGGGTCCTTGCAAAATAGATATGTTAGAGAATCAATGATTAAAAAAAACAAAACAAGTCTGCTTATCATTCTTGGCAGGATACATTGAGAAAAAAGATCCAAAAACATACATTTTCTATATCCACTTTATTCTTGTTGGGTTCAAAGGTGCTGTTGCCAATCTACAGCAGTCAGGAGGTGAGAGGTCAGGTCACCCTGCAGTTCACTAGACAGTCACAAGTTAATACTAAAATATAAAACATTGGACTCACTCCCTCGCACCAAAGGGCAATTCTATAGTGACCTTCAGGTCTCTGAGATTGGAAGGCCTAGTTTCCATCACCCTCATCTTAATTCCCTCCACAGACTCTATCAAATTCAAGTTGAGACTATGACTGGGCTGCTCCAAAATGTTAATATTACTCCCAGACAAAAGCTACTTGTTGAAATTGAGATGTTACTTTAAAGTATAACTTTTTCAGGGATGTTAAGAAGTAGGCTAACCTGTATTCAGCCCCTTTTAGTACTCAAAACAAGCAAAAACAATTGTGAAAAGCAAGTCTTTTTTGAGTAATTGTTCCATAGTTTTATTTAGAGCTTGGAATTTAAAATCTTTCACATCTTATTCTTTTAAAAGACTTAAATTACTGCTTCTTGTTTTAACTAGATGTGGCCTCAAACTAGACTTCTCGCAAAAACTGCATGTGATGTTTACTGCAAAAAATACTGCTCACATCAGCAACCCAAAAGGATGTAGATTTGTGATAAACAGACAGCTTTGGAGTTTGGATCCCTGTTGCAACTCTCATGATAGATTTGTTTGTGCCGGTTGTTGACGGGCCCACGTTCTTGGAAGCTGTGATGTGAGGATTTGTAAATCTGCCCAGGCAGTGAGAGAGATAAATGCGAAGCTGGAGCTTCACCTCTTAGGTCCGGCAGACCTGCCTCTTCTTTGGGCTTCTGTTGTTGTGCCTGTTGGTCGGGGGGTGACGAAGGCGTGAGATTTACACAGTTGCTCCAGTCGTTTGGGGGTGCCCTGTTTTAAAGGGCGCTGTGAGACGCAGTGGAGCGCATGGGCTGGTTCCGCCCTGCTTCTTTTAGATTTCCCGTGGGAGTGCCAGATGCAGGGTCATCCATCTACCCCTGGGATCAGACCAACCCCCCTCAAAGTCACGGTCAGATGGACAGATAACACTGCATGTTGCACTCCCAGGAAAACCCCCCCAAAAAAAACACTTTCACAAAACATGGTATATTAATTCCTCTGAACTTGTATTCTCTCCACCAGCAATCTCTGATCAGGAAACAGTGATGGGAATTTAAAAAAAAAGGCTTCTCAGCAGCAATCCATCACACTCTCCTCAAAGTGGCCTCCCTAACCAACAGTTGTCCTCTAATGAGGGGGAAGTAATGAGTGTCAGGCTGAGGAGAATTGTGATGCCAAATGTCCATCCAGGTTGTTATTCAGTGCCATGTCTGTCTGAGGGCCTCACTCATTTCTGGCCTCACAAAACAGGGGGCGTAGACTGTCTAAAGAGGAGTTTAATGGCATTTCCATTTGAATATAAATGTTATTGAACCTAAATGTCTTAAAATATCGCAAACTCCTAAACACAAACCAACGGCAAGGATTGAACGGTGTATGTTTTAATTTACCGCAGTGAGAATACGGTAAACTAGCCGATATAATTCTTGCGAGCGTGAGCTCTCGCACAGTGGTAGATGATGGAAGAGGGATCTCATTTGAATTCTAAAGGAGATCATTGAATGCAGATGTATTGGTGATAGTAATTAGATTTGTGGCCTCTGGGCAAATAGAGAATTGGCATTGAGAAGCCTCCTTTCCTGCAACAATAAGTTGAGGGAAGGAAAAGTGTCTATAGCTTTTTAAGGTACATTACTTTTGGCAATAAGTGCCTGGAGAATAATGGTTTTCAGAGCATATTTCCAGAACTGACAAAAAAGGATGCCATCATCATAAGCATTGTTCAGTGTGAGCTCGAATGCATTTATGAGAAAGGGAATGTGAATTTATTCCTCCACGGCTTATGAATTTGAGCACACTTAACAATAGCTTGCTGCTCCCTGAAATGCTCAAGAGAAATGAATTTCATTAACTTAAAACATTTATTCTCAGCTGTCAGGGAAGTTAAAGAAAAAAGGTGGGAAATCATCAGCCTTTAGAGAACCAAAACCTGACCCACTAAGAATAGCTTCTGCTCTACATTTATCCAGTTTTCTTTCTTCCTTTTATTATCTGGGCCTGAAAATGTGCCTGAATCAAGTGAGATTCCCCTGAAAATCCTAAGCTAAAAATGAAGGCCATGCACCCAGCTACAAGACAAAAATGGTTCAAGAAAGGTTCGAAGAACACAAAAACTTTGAAGTGTTGACTTCCCCTGAGGATTCTTCAGATCTTAATCCAATCACACAACTATGGGATAAACAGTGCAAACAATCCAGCTCCATAGAAGTCCCTGCTCACAACTTGCAAGACTGACATAATCATCTGCAAACACAGCTCACCATCAGGTGTCTAGTGACCATGCCTCAACAGATCAGAGCTGTTCTTGGAGCAATATTATATTTGAGAAGTGGCCATGGTGCTATGCTATTAAAAGATTTACCCTGTTTAAGAACATTTTGATAATTCCCACAAGTAGGTGCAGAGAAAAACTTTCAAATTCTCTTTGAAAAGTCCTTATATTTAACATTGTGAACTGCATTAGAGCTTTTCTCATATTGGTTCAGTAAAAAGAAGCTCAGTTCTGAGCTTCAGTATATTTATTGATGTTCTGTAAAGATCAATACATAAAAATGATTAAAAAAAAACACGAGACGAGTTACAGTAAAGTCTGGTTCACAATGACGAAAGAATTTTCAGCTTTTAAATTGTGTTTTTTTTGTTTGACCTTTCCCTGTTAGTAATAAATATCTCAATTTTCTAAGCTTAACCAAGAATCCTGTTGGAAAAAAATAAATAAATAAGTTTGCCTTAAAACAGCTATGTAGGAAACTCAGCAGTGTGACCATTCTGTAAATCAATTTGATCAGGATGTGGTGAGCTGGAACACTGTATGCATAGTTTGTAAAAGTATATTAAAAAACCCCAAAATCTGTGCCTTTAAGAAAATGCTCAGGCTGAGGTCAGTGGGAAACTTTCAAGGGACTTCATAGGACTTTATCCCTCTGGAGCTATCCCACATTCAATGTCCTTATTAAGATGGTAATCTGGAAGAGGAACAAATTAAGGAAGGGGCTGAGTTAAGAGGAGATCGAATTCTTTCAAGTAGAGGGTTTGAAGCTCCTGTAATGAGAGAATACTCTCATTCACTGAAGTGTCTCTTTCCCCAAATCCTCCCTTTTTGTGAGTTTTTGTTTTCACTTTTCCTGTTTCTGAGGAGAAGTGACCTTTTCAAAAAACCTCTAAGGATATTTTCTGTCATTATTCTGGCATTGTGCATATGGTGATAATTTCAGTGATAAACTGACCTAAGAAAGGAAAACTTTAGTCATATTGAATGTCAGACAGTGATAACACATTTTATATTTTATTCATGCTTTTATATTATACATTAATCTTTTTCATATCGCTACTGCTCTGGTTTTGCTAGCAAATGAAATGAAAAGTGCGACGGGTCATAAATTTTGCTGATATTTGGGAATATTACCATCAAAAACATTTGGAACCACCAGCAGCCCATCGCAAGCACATTGACTTCTTTTTGTCTTCCAGCTTTGATACAAACTTGGCAAGACTCTGAAGACAGCTGCTCTCATTAGTATCCCATCATCTCAATGGAATATTTCCTCCAAATGCTTCTGAAAATTATGTCCATATGAAAAACACAATGTTGTCATTGTCAAATATTTGGCCTCTTTTACAGGGAATTTCATTGCAAAGATGTTACATTTATAACAAAGAGCTGCAGTTGGTTTTCATATCACAAAAAAGTACATTTATATATTTTTCAACTATTTATAAATAGGCTATGATATTCCAAATCCTCTTATTTCACAAGACTATAATTAAGTGTTTATGTGCACGTTTTTGTCCCCACAATGCTTAAGCATTATGCTCAAAATATATTTTGCTGAAGGATTGTTATTACTCACATCTACTGAAAACTAAATGGGACATCTAGGTTTTGTATATCTGTGCAGGGTAAGAAGGGGAGAGAGCAAAGTGCCAGTGCTACTCGCACTCTGAGCATGCACGACTCACATCGGTTAATGACAGGGACCATGCAAATTTCATGTTGAAAAGAGAGACATCTGCATTTGAAGGTAACCAAGATCATGTGATAGGCTGTGCGAGGATCACACTGAGCCCATGTTTGGAAAGCAGAGGAGATTTCTGAGCTTATTGAAGCCATCACCGACTGTAATGAGAAAAAGTTTGAAGATTTTAATGAGTTTTACAACCAGTGGGTCCTGAACCAATACAAAGAAATGGCTTTTTATGCATTTCATTCCGTTGTTCTAACATATCAAATCCTCTAATAATTACTTGAGTCTTTGCATATTCAAACACTTATTAAACATGGTTTTCATTAGAAGCCATATCAAAAGAGTTGGCAGGAAGAAACACTTATGTAATTTTTAATCCTGTTTTTCTTTTTTTGTCACCGTTGTCTGTTATTTTAGTTCTTATTTCTCATATATTTGCCTCCCTCCTTGCTCCCTCCTGCTGTTATCCGCTCTTCTTTCTCCTGTGCGTGTCCCTAATCTTACAAAGCCGTGACTGGAAATCATTTGAATAATCCCTTAATTTTCAGCATCTGTTGAGCTTTAATGGCTCTCCCTTTAATTAGGGTCTGCATGCTGAAGTGAGTGGAGGACGCTAAGTGTGAGATTTAGGTCCACTGTGAATGGTGGGAGCATTAAGGTGGGGGGTTGTAATGGGCGGAGCAGGGGCCGGCGGAACGATGGATAGTAGTGTAACACGGAGGAAGCTGATGGCGGAGTGAGGGGTGTGGTAGGCAGGACGAGGAGCCGAGGAGGCCCTGGCTTTGTCTCCGAGGTCGATGGGCTGGGTGAGGAGGGCCCGCGGAAAAAAACAAAGCAGACATTGAGAAATGTGCCTCTCCATCATGTTATTGTGCAGCATGCCATTACATCTGCCTACCTCAGCATCCTGCAAATTGATAATGCAACACGAAGAGCTACCTCTGTGTTTACACTGCATAATTACACTGATTAAGTGTTTGTTCAGCATTTGGCAGCCAGTCTCGCAATGTTTGTTATGACAGTAATGGATACTATGTTGAAAAGCCTATATTTTACTTAGACATCAAATAGTTTATGGTCACAATGTTTTCCGTAATATCTATGCATGTACGACATTTAAAATGGATGTGTTTGTTCCACCTACGCATGCCTTCCCAAGAGCATTAAACACTGACATTTTGTTTAGTCACATCATGTCTGATTCAGAAAGGCAGCACTAGGCATCAGCAACCAGCGTAATTTGGTTCTAAAAGATTTTGATTAATTGATTAAAAGCATGAGAGGAGATTTTCTAATAATGCATAATTTAAGTAAGCGTTTCATGTCTAAGTCAGTGTAGGAGATTGAAATAAATTGTGCAGGAGTTGGGCTGTATGTTTTCTCTAGTGGTCTGCAAGGTTGCATCACAGCCTGATGATCTTGATTTAAATATGTACTAGAATTTATTTGAAAGGAATTTTGTTTTAGATACGAGTGAAAATGAATATTATTTGCTGTCTGTTTTATGAACTAGTAACCCATCCACCATGCCTCACAGAGACATAGGTGAAGAACGCAATATGTAGTAATATGAAGGTATTTTACATATATATGTATCAGCGTCTTGTGTTAATACCGCCTTCATCAGACTGCATAAACAGACTTTTTGGCCATGTCAAAAAAGAGCGATCAGAGACGTTTGATGTCATTGTACTTTTACATTTTGGTGACTGTTGCAGTAGACTGTCTACTGCATCAGCGCTTTAATCCTAGAAATGTTCTTCAGGTGACAGATGACCACATATAAGGCCACATCAAGTAATAAACATGCTTCATGTGACTAGACTTGATGTTTCACAAAACATTTTTCTTTTTCTGTCCATTTGAACATCTTTACAAAATCCTTTTAGGAACAGCAACATATGGAGCAAAGTAAACTTTGCCTTAGAACATATGAAGCATTTTTTTGAGTAGGTATTAGTTTCCCTTTGCTGCCACACCCATTTTCTGCAGACCTTTCTTATAGCAGGCATCTGTCTTAATATGTTTAACTTAGAGCATACCAGCTCCATGCTATTGATCAACACAACAACACGGAGACAGTGACACCACTGCAATGCCTGATGCAGACGAACTTGCAACGCAAGCAGAAAAGGCAATTAAATTGTTCTCAAACACATTGCGTTACTAGAGAGTGAAAATTCAAGTTCAGCTGGTTGAACAGTGAAATGAAGACTTTGATTAAGAGAACAAGTTTGATTTTTATTTATCTGTGAACATTTCTGGAAACAAAAACCTTTTGTCTTGGTGTTTGATTGCATTGCTTTGGAGTCGACTTCACAAGTGTTTGACTTGGAGGGTTAAATTTTTTATTGCACCCTACTAATTTTAAATTCCCCCTAATAGTTGGCATTAAAGACTGATTTGTTGAACTGCCTTTGAAAACATAAAATAACAATATGACTTTAGATGATTTATCACAAAAGGACTCAAAACGGAGTTTTTGTACTTTTGTTGTCCATGGGTGATAGTTGTAAGTGCTTCAATTAAAGGAAACTTGACTTCTTCTCTTTTTCAGGCTTATGAATTGTAGTCAGAACAATTACCCAACAGTGCAGATAAAGTCATAAGTAGGGCTCTTATGTTCAGAAATAAGAAACCTGTTGGATGTGAGATGAAATGTCTTCAAGAGACAAGAGAAAATGTCCAGTTTCTTTGCATCATACTGAATGACTGAGAATGTACACCAAGGGCAATCCATGAGTGATAAATTATCCAACAGTGGACAACACTAATCTACTTCTACCATATATCTTCAAAACAAACACCCTCGTTATTTGCCTTTATGTTCTTGTGATTCAAGTGTTAGTCCTCTTTGTTGTGTATTTGACTCGATCTTTTGAATAGATGTTTTAGAACGGGTGATAAATTTTGAGTTTTATAAGGTCATCTGTAAAGGAAGCTCGCACACAAGTACAGATGGTGAAATTGTGAGCCATTTTGGATGGCTACACATCTTAAATTATATTTTGGAAACATTTTTTGTTAATTTTTAGTGGTCATTTGTTATAGTTGTACTTTTGAATGCAATCACTGTCCAGATACTGTGTGGGATCTAAACGGGGGTGGTCCAGTGTCTATCTCCCAAAAGCCAAGTGGAGGTTTTCCTCTTCATAAAGCAACACAAAGAGTAAAACGTAAAGGTTGACTGCCAGAAATAACTGTCAGGTCATGCCTTATAAATTTTACTACAGGTACATTGGCTTGGGTGCATTTACCATAAGTGATCAGTTGGTTTGCTTCCTAATCCCCGTTTTCATCTAAACATCTGCCACTTGGGCTCCCCTGGCAGATGTTCTGGTAAATTGATGCTTTTGCTCATGCAGGCTCTGATGCAGGAAGGTGTCATGGTGACAGTGCATTAAAGGGGGTGAAAGAGAGTGTGTCAGTGTGTGTGAAGCCCACCCTTCTTTAGATGATAAGCATTGCGCACCACAAACCAGCAGATGGATGACGGCGGTGCTCACGTATTGCACTGGGTACACGACAGGAGAAGAGGTGGGGTCCCGATTGAGCAGTCTGCCAAGAAAATATCATATCTGCATAACAATGCTTTCTTCATGGCCCCATCGCAGAGGTTGCTACTTCAAGGATGCCTGTCTTAAGGTTGTTGGAAGTCCAAGCTGTCCAAGCTGTAAATGCACCGTATACCTTCTCCATTATTTATTGGTTTCATCTTGGGTTTTATTCGTTTATCAAAGCAAAGTGAGGATGGGTGCAGCATTCACCACCACTGCTTGAACAACATGTGCTTAATGATGTCACAGGCTTGAGAGGACTCGTGGGAGTGGAGTGAGGAGCGTGATCAAGTGCAGCGCAGATGTACGCTGGAGGTGGCTGGAGGCAAAGAGAAGGGAGTACAATGACATTATAACACATCTAGCTGCAGGTTCGACTGCCGCTGCAGCACGTTTTTGTCTGCATGTGATAGCATCATTACATCTGTCGTATCAATGAATCATTCCCACCACAGGAAAGAAAAACATCACCAGAGCTGTAAAATACATGAAAATAGCTAATCTTCTAGGCTGATTTGGCCACCGCAGTGTGCAGTGTTGCTGATAATAGTGCAGGTATTTGATCTGTATGTTACCTAAGTGCCTCTGTGTTTGAGTCTGAGTAATAAAGATCATTACATTGGCTCATTAGGCAAAAAAACAAACCGATTCACAGAGGGGTAATTGAAACAATCACCATTTAATCTGCATTTCTTCATTAAATAGATTGAACTTGCTGACATGAAAGCGCCTTTAATCCCCCAGCTTTAGGTTCGGGTAAACATGACCTGGTTGTCAAGTTCAAACTTGAAATTCTTGAACAATACCTGCACATTACTGCCCAACATGGACGCATCCACATGCATTTATTAGGTCTTTGTTCCCACTTGCAAATATTCAGGCATAAGCAGGTGAAATTTCTTTCAGCCTGATTTTCAAGCAGATTTCTGCTTGATTCTGACTCCTTTTGTTTAATGTGAAACACCCAGCGGGACAGTCCCTTTCACTTTTGACAAAATCTGATTTACAGTGCAGCTACTTGTTGAAAACACCATGCTTCACACTTCCTGTCTGCAGCCCTTCCTCATATTATTCTCTCAATCATTCTTCTTTTGTCACAAACTGTCGAACATATGTTGAAAGAGCGATCTCCTCCCTGTGCACTTGTGTATGGGTTTCTTTTTAGCATGCACCACGTCCATTCTCTCCTCTATTGCGGCAATTAGACCTGCTTCGTTTCAGCCGGCGGCGTCACGCTGGTAGTGGACACTCTTTAATCATGTGTGAGTGTCTGTCAACAGAGAGCAAAGGAAGAGCAAAAAACAAAGGCTGAACAGGTCCAGTGGGGCCAGGTTTTGGGATGAGTGAGAGAGCCTCACTGTTCTTTCAGCGTAGCAGGGGTTGAAATGGTGTGCTCTAGTCAAACCACCTCTTTACATTAGCATATGTTTATGTACGGTGGCCGTAGCTGAGTTTTATTTTGAGACTGATTTTAACATTTAACAATAAAAGACTTAAACACACTGCAGATTATTCAGGGCTGTTTTTCTTTACAGCTGGTTTACAACAGACAGTTAACAAGTCCCCTTTCCTGTATACATTTATCCATATATGTTTCCCTATTGTGATTCTGACAATTGTGTCTGATTTTGTGAGAGGTTTGCAGGGGGTGAGGGCCTCTTAAAAAAACCCATGTTTTATGCATGAGGGCCAAGGGTGGGCCCCGCTAGGGGTGTGTGTCAGAGGACACACACAAGAGCCAAACAGCGTGCACCATGAGTACTTGGCAAAGATGCACAAGATGGCTCCTTTAGGCAGTGGTACCCTTTTTGTTCTTTAATGTTTAAGTGTCCCAGTAAATTCAGACATTACTGTACATTGTACAAACCGCTGTTTTTTGTGACTCACTCCTCTGCTTTAAAATCACCTTTAATACCCTTGCAAAATCCCATTGGTGAAAATTACAATTTGTTGAAATCAAAGTCTTCCAGCCAAAGATACAGCTGTGTTCATAATAACTGAAAATGAAGCTTAGAAGTGAAATAGCTTTTATTTCAACACATTGACTAACCTGAAGAGAAATGGCACGGCATTTTGTAGAGCGATGAAAGCAAAATTGCTATGTTTGAGGCCACAGACCCCAAACACTGACTTCAAACTGTGCAAGCATGGTGGCTTAGGCATCATGCTAGGAGGGATGTTTCTCAGACTATGATGTTGTCTTTTAAAATGAACCAAAATTCTTGTAGAGGCCACATTGTCCAATGCCAAAGAGAAAATACTGATTTGATTTGGAGTAGTCTGTGTTTCATAATTCATTTTACTGTAAGGAAGCACAAGCTATTTCAAGAGTTTTATGTTAAATACACAGCTTTGAAACAGCTGTATTTTTGCCCGGAGGACTTTGACTGCATGCCTACCCATGTATCTCCATTTTTTATCAGCACCTTTGGAAGTGTTAAAATAACAAACTGTTCCTCCAGACTTTGCCTCAGGCACAGTTTTGCAGTGGGTTAACCAGAAAGTAATACAAATAGCTTCTGTAAATATAGCAACATTTATTGCCAATGACTTTTGGGTTTTACCATAGTTCCAAGTGGTAGATGTAACAAAATATTTCATTTTAACAGAGATGATCACATTTATTTTAGGACCTGTTCAATGTGATTAACAGTCAAGGTCTGATCAAATACAGCCTTCAACTGCAAGTATTGGTCTAGTGTATTCGATAATCACACTCATAACTCTTGTAAACATGCTTGGACAATAAATAGATGCTTAAAATTCATCAGCTTTTTACGACAAAATAATACACAAAACTTGAGGGAGAGGTTTAATATTTCTGGCTCATTTCCACGCTGAGTTCAAAAGGAACGATTAAAGTTAAAAGTTTATTTTTTTTTCATGCGTTTTTAGATCATAACTTTTGTCATTCTTCTAAAGACCTTGGCTGTAGAACAACCTCCTTTAAAGCATTTCTCTGCCTTTACACTTTCTTCCTCTCTAAGGATTTACAGTATTAACCTCCTCATGAGTTTTTTTTTTTTTCATCTGTTCTGTCCAAGATTATTCTATTTTTTCTGGTTGTATACTGCACTTATTTTCTCCACAAAGTGCAGTTACGTGGAGTATACACTTTGTGGTTATACTGCACAAAGTGCATCCACTTTCCACTTGGAAACCGACACAAACCAACAGGGGCGCCGCCAGGAATCTTGGGCTTTATGACAAAAAATTAGATTGGACCCCCCCTGCGCAACTACTGTTACAGTTTCTTGAGTCTATCTGACCATCAAAAGCATCACAATTTTAAAGGCTTGCAGCTGCCTTGCTTTCTTTGATCCAATACTGATACTAGTACAATATTTACTGCTAGTGAATTTTACATGCAACAGTCCACATACTGCTTGCAAATAGGTTGCTTAAATTTTTCATTATTAATTTTATCTCGTTGAAATGTCTCTTCCCACTTGTAACAGTCACAGACAACGTGCAAAATATACATAAAACAATCCAGACTTCTCAAGTATGTAACTTTAATAAAAAATATGTTTTCTCCATATTTGTTAAAGCTTTCACCATGTGGTGACAGTTTGCTATGAGACAGATAATCTGTGAAAAAAAATCAATCCCCTCCACCTCCTCTCTGAACTACTGTTTCTAGCTAAAGTAATGCACCGTTCTGACCAAAAACAACCAATCAGAACCAGGAGGAGGGTTTAATGTTGTTAATCAACTTCATTCACTCACTGCTAAATGTGCTAATAGTGGAGAAACAACTTATTGCTACAGGAAAACTGTTTATCTGCCGTCATTGGTAGCTATGTTAACTAAACTGAGCATTCACAGTTTGAATCTGCATAGCTCTGTGCTATGCTAGCTGCAGCATAGCACAGAGCAAGGGGGAGGGAGGATGAGCAGCAACATGAGATTGTGATTGACAGTGCTAAAACCCGCCTCCTGCCTCTGATTGGTTGTTTCTAGATAGCGCTCGGAGAAGGCAGAGGAAATATTTTTTTTTCACAAATTATCTCTCATGCCATCCTGTCACAATAAAATGACAGTTCAAACAAATATGTAAAAACGTATTTTTTATAAAAGTTACATACTGCAGCTTCAATTTCACTTAGGAGAGGACGGCTCAAGAGGGACGCGGCAACATATATCTGTAATTTAAACGCAAGCTAAGGTAAAACTGTGTGGACTGGCTTCAGTCCAGACAGGAGGCTGTTTTCTTTTTATTATAATTTTATAAAGATTGTCTTAATTTCTGTCAGCAACAAATATATTGTTTTGTTGTGTAATTGTAAAAAGAGCAAAGGCAGAGAAATCCTTATAGATTCACTGGAATGATGCTAACTAGGTTGTCATTGGATACAGTGTTGCTCATCTTTTTCACTGGGACAGGGGTAAGAGGTTTATGTTGGTATTGGGGATTAGAGCTGCTGCTGACTGACTCACCTGTTATCAAGTGTGGTAAAAGGTATAGGAACAAGTTAAATATATGAATATCTTGGTATTTCTTTTCCTTAATTCATTAAATGCTATGGAGGCAAACAGTAGTCTTTAGCTAAGGTAACTATGCTAAATGGTTGATAATCTCACACAGTCTGCTCACCTCTTTTGGAGAAAAACTGTTACAAATAGACACTTGTCTTTTTCACTCTCTTATCACTCTATTTTTTTTTTGAAAACTTGACTTTATTAAGCAGGAACGAACCATTTAACGCAGATACGGGGGGAGTTCAGTGCAAATATGGATGTCTGCTTTTTGGTCTGGGAGGGGTAACATTTAATTTTTACTGCTAGAAACAATTTAAAAACAAAAACACACAATTACAGCAATTGACAGGGCCCTGATTTTTTTCTATTTCTGTAAAAAAAAATATATATATATATTAATATATATATATATATATATATATATTTTTTTTTTTTTTTTTTTTTTTTTTTTTTTGGGTGGTCCTGTTGTT
>CAEFZY010058110.1:0-34438 GCA_903066815.1 Brachyrhaphis roseni
TTTTTTGGAGTATGCGAGAGGTTTTGGTAGTGTGTGAGAGACAAAACGTAAATTTTGTCCTAAACGGCCCCTCATATTGTTCAGTTCCAGTTCAAACATAGTTGTTGGGACCCCTAGTCCCATACATGCAACAGGGGTGCTGTCCTTTCTGACATTTCATATATGAAAAATATGATTGCCATAGTTAAAATAGCATTTTATTATGAGGTGTCATTTGTAAGGGTACACTGTAAAAAATGAACAGCAATATTTTGGTTTATTTAGCCTGCCAGGGAGGAAAAAGGTGTTAATTTTTCAAAGTCATATTATTTACCATGTTTTTCCACACATTTATAAATGTCAGACTTTCAAACTTACTATTTAACTCACAAACTAAATATTTAGTTTCAAAGTATATATTCACTTTCCAAGCTAAACATTTAATTACCAAACAAAATATTTAGCTCGGACCAAACTTTCTCTGACCTTGCCAACTAACTATATAGGTTACTAGTTAAATATTTAGCTAATATACAGATTAGCTTGGCAATAAGTACAAGTGGATTGTCAAAATATAAGCTAGGTTTTGCTGATCTGTATGTATAATGGTAAAAATATGACAGAAAAATGAAAACCCATTTTTTTTCTGACTGGTGAAATAAATAAATGCAATTTTTTTTACAGAGTAAGTTTAGAAAAGGCTCCCCATACTTCACACATATATATTTGCTGAAGAACTTGAGTAGATGGAGGCATGATAGGAGTGGAGGGACTCATGGAGAAACCTGGTTCTGCTCCACAGAAAGGTCAGACTGACCTGCAGTCATTAACCTGGAGCTATGATAAACCAGCTATACAAGCTGCTATATGGTCAATAACAGACTTACAGTTTATGGCAAAATAGAACAGTTGTTTTACTATTATTATTTACATATGTGAATATTATTATTTTAAGGTTTGAATATATAAAAGACTAATTTAATCAACCTACCTGCTGTTCTCCATTTCTTCTTCCAAAAGATGAAGATAATTATGACCAAAACAAGAAAGAGTACCACAAAACCCATAGTCAGTCTTACAGTCAGAGTAGTATCTGGTAGGAGGAAAACACAACATTAGCAACATTTTTGTGAGGAGAAATGAAACATCTTGGTCTGACTCAATCTCCCTACACTGTCAGACTATTAATAGGTGAGAAACCAGGAGGAGCAGCTGTGTTTGCTATGCTTATCTGTGGGAACGTTTTGAACAGTAAACTACCTGCTTCTGGGCTGGGTTTGCCCTGCCGTTTCTTGCACTCAGTGTTACTGGTAGATGTGCAGTTCTTCACCACCTCCTCATCACTGTTACATCTAGTTCAGAGGCAGAAATTCAGGTTAGTGAATGGCAAAGACCCTAGCAACAGGATCATTGAGCGCTTTCGAGTAAAAGCTTGTCTCCTCACCTGGAACACTTCTTGCATATTTCACATGCTTCGTCTGGATGGCAGTACCTCCCCGGCTTGCACTGACACAACGTATCCTGGGTGTGAGAGCACACCCTGACTATTTCCTGATCTGAGAGCAGCATTAAACAGGCCTTGTTAAGTCAGAGCTGATGCTCAGAGCGCGGCATTGATTTTCCTCTACAGGCCTTTTAATCAATAGTACCAAACTGTCAGGAAGAATTACCTGGAGGGCATTGGGTGCATTTGAGGCATTGTTTCAGTCCGTTGGCGTGCTCCGTGAACGTTCCATAGTCACACTCCTCACACGTTCCCTTCTTGCCCGTTTCAGTGCAGGGGGTTTGCACATACTGACCTGAAAGCCATAAGTAACAAGGTCCATATTATTATTATATTGAGCGTTTAGCTCTGCTCAAGTGTTCAGCCTCTGTTACTTACCGGCTTCACATTTCGCGCAGCAGATGCCATTGTGCAGGTATTCTATTTCTTTTTTGCAGGAAATAGACCGGCCCGTCTTCACACCTTGCCGTGGGTAGGCTACCACCAACTGGAGAACAGCTAAGGAAGCCCACAAAACCTTGGAAAACACAACATGTTCAAAAGATTTATTCATTTAAAATTTTAAGCTACGTTACAGTCGCACTGACTCATCCTTGGACGCACATCCCAAATAAGGCTCTAGCAAATCCCACAAGTTGAACCTTGTCCCCTGATTAACCAGGCTCAGCACAGAATCCTTCCCCCCGCCACACCCATCTTCCTGCCTCTGTTTACTTTGAGATCAGACAATTCCAAGGAGAAAAGGAGGAGTGTGGGGACTTGAAGTTCATTCTCTCTGATATGCCTGAGACGAAAATATGCAACCCTGGTCTCACACACACACACACACACACACACACACACCCCCACACACACACCCACACACCAGAGACTAATTCAAAACTATAACACCACAATCTTTAGAGAAACGCACAGGACATTCTAAAGTTTAAATATGAATAACAGTAAACTGGTTACCTGCCACTTTCCCTACAGTTGCATTGCTGATAAATTAAAGGACGGAAGTAGGCTGAATAAAACTGTTTTCTGAACCCACAGAGGAAAAATAGCCTTTTGAAATTAGCTTTAAAGATATGGAAATTATAGTTCAGGTAAATATAAATTTAACTCAGGTTCTTATTCAGGTTTTCTTCCACTGATTGTGGAACAACAACTTTAACTGAAACAGCTAATTAAACCAGCTAGCCTTTCTGCGTAGTCTTAATATTCTAAAACCACTGGCCACGATTAGATCTGATGGGGTAAGGAGGGGAAAAGACTTTAGAACTGAGTAATGTAAACATCCATCTACCTATCAAATTAATTCTGTCCAAGTCCTGATTTTCAGTGACACTGTATACCAGAAATCATTCATGTAGAAATTAGGGAGTTTTGCCATTTATTCAACAAAACAAAAAAAAAACGGGTTAATGAAAAATAACCTTCAGTAAGTCAGTTTATAAAGTTATATTTTTCACACTTCCTGATCCAGCTCGATGACGCAACACTAGCTCACACCAGGCAACTGGCCAGCCACAGCACAGTACGTGAGAGGGCGATAGCGAGAGCTTCCTTCGGCTATGCCATCACAAACACGTCACAGCCAACCTCGCAAATAAACACTTAGTTGCCATGGCATCGCAACTCTCAAGCAGGTTTGACCAAATAAAGCAAAGTCGTGCCTCTGTACACACCCCGAATATCTTGACGTCAGGTAAGAAATCCCTGGAAGGAAAGTGCGCCCTCCTACCTGTAAAAAGCACGTGCTGAGAGGAGCTCTGATTTTAGGCAGAAGGAAAAAACACACAGCTGAGCTGCAAACCCAGATGTTTTAAACTATTTAATTAGACAGCAACAAACACGAAAACTGTTTCTGAGCTTTCTCATGCCTTCACGTGAATAATCAGCTTTTTACTTAAAGCCATTACCAAATTTAATATCTCCCTTCCCCCAAAAAAACAACAACAGAAAATGAAATAAAATAAAATAGCAGTAACTGTGCGCAGCTCCATGTTTTCCATAAGCGGAGAGGGTATGAATGAGGAGCCAACTTGTTGAATTTCACACCTGCGTAAAGACGGAGAGGACAAGCCCCGGCATATACACGCGAGAAGACTCAGTTAAAACTTTTATTACCCGTAAAAAGACATTTCTAATAAACCCACTCTGAACACGGACTAGTTTCACGTCGACACTATGACTTAGAAGCCATGTTAATAAGCTTTCAACACAACCGTCACTGATTAAACCCATGACGGCTGTATTAAAAACACTACAGCGTCGATAAACCAACTTTAACAGAAAAAAACTAAATATCTGCCTCAAACGAACAGTAGTGAGAGTTTAGGGTTGTATCACTAAAATGGAAAATACAAACTTACCTTAGTGCTCATGTTTTTTTTCAAAGTTGTAACAAATCACTTAAAGAGACTTCTAAACACTTCCAACTTCTAACGCCGTCTACTCGTCTGGCTCTGCCTCAGGTGATAGTTGTGGTTGACGTCATTACAGGGCGGGGCTAGCAGCTCGGAAACTTTTCACGCGGCTTGTTTTCGACACTCCGTGAATTACTTTGAAGAACCAGGATGTTTTCTGCAAAAAAAGTGACAGACATCCACAACCCTACAATTTATGTTGAAGTGAAACTTATTGTTTTTCTAAAGTTTTTTTTGTTTTGGTAGTTATTATTTTTTAATCAGCCCAACCTGCTGGGCTGTCTGAAGGTCCATGACAGTGGGCATAAACATTGTCACTGGAAGTACTGTACCGTGATCTAACAACCTACTGTAAGCATCGGTTTAATAAGTTTTTTTTTTTTTTTTTTTTAAGTGTTTCTTCTACCTATATGTGTTATTTTGTCATTTTTTATTCGTAAAAATATTCCTATTTCAGTCTTTAAAAGACACAAGTTTGCACTAATCCTATATATTTTGCCTGTTTGATTATCCATCAAATAAGATGCTCTGATTAGTCACACAGTACTTCATAGCAATTTTTACCAAATGCTTTTTTATTCCTACAGAATATAAACTCTGGACAGGTCACCAGACAGTTTCTGGACTGACCAGTGTGCTATTTTGGTTGAAATGTCCAAAGCTTCAAACTGCTATCAGATACATTTGCCCTCAGGTGGCAGTCAATGAGAAAGTGTCACGTCACTGTGATATATTGCCACAAAGGCTCATTTACAGAGGAAGACCATTTTTAATCAATATTCTCCGCTGCTCCATGCAGATATGAAAGATCTCAATGTATTATGCAGGAGGGAAGATGCATGTCAACAGTCATCTGGGCATGAGATCCTCTCAGGTGATTCGACAGACAGGGAATGTGTTCTGGGGTCACATGGGTCCACCTTGCAGATGCCTCTGCAAGGTATCATATTTAGTATATATCTTATACTAAATTTTAAGATATCAATAAAAACGTTCAGCCATGATGGTACTGGCATCCTGGATGGTATCTGTCGGAAGGTTTTTATGAAGCTGCCATTTTCCAGATGCTTTAAGAACCTTTATCCGGAATGAACTGGGATTGCCTTTGATTGACAACTACTTCCTGAACATATTTATTCAAAAAGATGTTGAACATGCTCTACTCCTAGACCTACCTTACATATTTTATCAATAGACTGAAAATCAATAACCTTTTTCTGTGATTGAAAGTTGAATCTGCGTCTTTGTTCATTACATCCGTGACATTTTTTGTTGTGCCTCAGAAAATTAGAAAGTGGACTTTTCAGCAGGAGCTCTTGCAGCTCATGGAAAGCTGTACTCTGCAGCACTGACCCCTGACCCCACAGGTCATCCTCAGTAAATCAGAAATCACATTATCTATTTGAACATATTGATGTCTTTGATCCAGGTATATTTTTTATCCAGGAATACGCCACTCCTCTTCCATCACAATTTATTCAACATATCCGGTCATATCTAAAAGATTACTGAGATTACTAGGTCTTTAAGCAAACACCATGTAATGATATAAAGGCTTTATGAGCTTCTGATCGATTGAGTCACAACGTCTGAATTAGCTGGATTCATATTTTCAGATTCATTGTAAGGCAATGCCTCAAACACACTGCTTCCTTGTGTGACATCATTAAAACTATGAGAAAGTATCAGAAAGAAAACCAGGTTTGGTTCATTCAAGATTACATCATCTTTTACAGAACTAGAATTTAATTTTTTAAAATTTAACGTGTTTCCATTAAGCAAGTTTACTTGTGAAATGTCAAATTGTGCAATTATACGGTCAACAAAAACGCAGCTACTGAGAAACTTATGGAAGGATTCCCAAAACGCCTGGCCTTTAAGGTCAAGGAATTGTACTTGAGAAAGCTCAACAACAAATCGCTGAAAAATGTTCCTGTTCATCATTCATGAAGAATCGTTTGCTACAGAATGATAAAAAAAAAGACGTCATGTGTCCCTTACAGTTTTATTTAACAGTCAGTAAAGTTTAACAGAGCTTGTGTTTGCAGGTTTGCCGTTATCTATTAAGCGGTTGTCTGCAGAGCGTGGATATGCAGAGTGTCAGGAAGTAATGGGCTGTGGTGGCAGGAACGGTTTTATTTCAGCCCTCACCAACATGTTCTTGTCTGCCAATCATTGGCAACCTCAGCTCTGGCCGAAATGGTAGGACAGTTCTGAGTGGTTGAGGTCATGCTGCGGGCTCAAAGATTGCTCTCATAGCTGAGGAACTCTTGGGTTCATGGGCTACAGGGCTCATGTAGCGGACAGCATGCAGTCCTCCTGCATGTCTGCTCTTCACTCACCGCCGTCCTCTTCTACGTCTTACAGCCTGTTTTCATTTGCCCAATCACTCGGAGTTTGCCGCTGCTGTGAATTTCTGCTCTGTTTACCCCTGCAACTCTCTCTGAACGTGTGCTTTCTGATGATAAGGCTGGCAAAGGGGCTGAAACCAAACCTCCGAGCTACTTTTTCCAAGATAAGACATGAATTTTTGAATTTACATTGCCGAGTTCTTCCGTTGGGTCCGCAGCAAGATCGGCGCCGACGATATGGAGAAAATGTGTTGTTTTTTTTTCTGAGGAACTGAGAGGACAGTTTTCTTCAGGGACACATTAATTCACACTAACTCATCTACGAGTTATCAATCAATCAAGAGAAATTATATACATACAGATAGATTACATACATACAGAGGCATTCACAGGCAGTCTGGGGTCAGGAGCTCATTTGGAAAAAAAGGCACCTTCTGCCTTAGTGGTTTGAGATGTATTACAGGCACAGCTTGATCATCGTGTATATTAAGTAAATAACCATATCTGACGTCTGATGTTTTATAATGTCAAGTCAGGGACCAAAAATCAATGTAATTAAATGTAATTTGTGAGATTCTTAAGAATAATAAAGCAACAAAATAACTTTAGATTGATGAAGATAAGAACTCACTGTCATCCTTTAAGCTGAACTCTCAGCTGAATTTGAAACTTACATTACCCTTATTATTATTTTTTTTTACACACTAAGCACATTGTGTTTGTCTTGAATACATCAGTCTGCAGTTTTATTGCAAAAGTAGGCTGCCTCAGGGGAATATCTACAGAGAAGAAAGGATGAGGATGTGGCTACTGTCCCCTAGAATTTTATGTCCTTAAAATCAAACTTCTTCTTCGTCCAGAAGCCTCTTATAGCCTTCAAATTAAATATTAATTCACACAAACAGTAGAAGAACAATCTTATGTTCCTGAAAACCTTATTTGTGGCCCTGCTCTGCCTCCCGCTTTGCAACTGGACCAGAGGAACACCAGCATGTTCCTTATCAAGACGGTGAAAGTTATCAAGTGATAAGACCGTGAAACCGTAACCGTTGACTACGATAAGTCTAAAGTCTAGGAGAAGTCTCCTTCTGTTTCAGGCCCTGAACCTTTTTTAAGGAAAACACATCAGTAAGTTTGGCACATTTTTCTGCATCCACTTTCTTTCTTTTTTTTCTTTTTTACTTTAGCTGTCTTCATTTGACAGGAAAGTGGGCTGTGAGAGGGGCAAAGGTCAATGGGCCGGGACTTGAACCCATGACGGCCTCATTGAAGACTGAGGCCTAAAGGAAGAAGTACATAAAGGAAGGAAAGAAAAAAGAAGGAAATAAAGGAAGGAATGAAAGAAGGACGGGCGGATGGACAGACAGACGGACGGATTTCCAATCAGAAACAAACTTCATGGTTGAATGAAAAAAAGAAAATTCTAATCTAAATCCACCAAGTATGAATAATTTTGGCCTCTTTTCTGCCCACATGTGTCCTTCATTTCTTCTGATCCCTTATCTGCCTGGATGTTTTTATTTTACAACATTCAATGTTCAGTTAGCTGAAATCACGACCCTTTCCTCTAATGTTTTTGAAGCATGTTAAGCAAATCTACAACTGGAGCGGCTAATTAAACCGGCTCTGTGCCTGTGACCGGATGCTCTCCAGGAGCAACGCTTCATTGGATGCCCGCATCAAAAGGAACTTTTGAAGGAAAGTATCAAAGTTGGTGCAGCGTGGGTGCCAACTGTTTATGACTCATTCTTTTTCTTAAAGAGAACCTGTCATGAATAATTCGCAGACATGTTTTTTTCCCTACGGAGCATACTGAATGAGACTTTAAATTGTTCCTGAGGACAAAAACTCTTTAATCTCACACACTCACCCCTCCCACCCCCAAAGACTCATACACACCCCCAACCCCACACACAAAATGCTAAAATTGCACATATACACTATTAAAATGTCACACACACGTGTGTGAAAACATAAAATTTTTAAAATATTAACTATGATGTAAAATTTTAATAGAGGATAGTGTGTCTCATGTAATAGCATGAAT
Source organism: Brachyrhaphis roseni (assembly GCA_903066815.1). NCBI lineage: Eukaryota > Metazoa > Chordata > Actinopteri > Cyprinodontiformes > Poeciliidae > Brachyrhaphis > Brachyrhaphis roseni. The sequence goes on from CAEFZY010058110.1 coordinate 8,296, forward strand.
TACCAATTTTTGATGTCAGTGGGTCAGAAGGCAAGGCATTTATCTATATTTATTTACAGGAGTGTTTGGTTTGGAAATTGACGGTCCCCAAGTGAACCTCCGAGCGCTTGAGGAGGGAGCGGTAGAGAACAGCTGGCCGGAATTAATGTTCATAAATCGGATCAACGCTGAGCTGAACGCCGCTTGCTCCGTCAAGCACGAATATCTAATATCCAACTTAAAAACAACTTCACTGCAGTCGGTAACACAATGAAAACACAGGAATAAAGATTGTTTTGGTCTGTGCGAGACGTAAACGTCATACACAGTGACGTTGGTTCCAAAGCTCTACGTCTCTTCTGTGACATCTCTCACACAGAAAAATACTAATCTCTTCCCCATTAATTCATTCATTGTCATTCATTCAGCCTAGTGTTAGTTCACACACATTTTGACCTATCATTCAGGATAGTATGTCTGTATGCTTTGTGTGTGTTTGTGATATTTTAGTAATTAATATTTTGTGTGTGCATGAGCCTTTAGTAGTGTGTGTGAGACAAAACATAGTTTTTGTCCTAAACAGCCTCTCATATTAATTAAATACACAGGGAGGTAATCAAAGAAAAGAAGGGATAACTGGAGAGAATCAAGGGGAAGACACAAAAACACAGAAACTCAATAAACTAGAAACCTACACAAAATCCAAATCCTTACTCTTCCTTTTTGTATTTTGTTCTTACTTCTTGTATTTTTTGAGTACAGCTAATTGGGTTTAATATTTTCTTCCTCTTCCGTTTGTTATGACAAAAAATATTTAACTGCTGGTGAAGACGTCAAACAAGGCAGGATTCTTCTACCAGAAATACTGGTTTGGCAGAACAGAATAGAGAAATAACACAGTCCTGATATATCATAATGGACCACTCTATCAGACTGATAAAAAGATGTGGCACGGGTTGTCTTTCAACATTACCCACTGCTTACTCAGACCGTAAACTGTAAAAAAAAATGCTAAGGGCTACCTTAGCATTTTTCTCCAAACAGTCACTGTAGGAAGATGATAAGTTGTCACTATGGTATGCTGAAGCTGTGTTGGTTGACTCTGCTGGGTGTATTGATACACTCCAATGTGATGACTCACTTTTGAATGTCTGTGAGCCTTTAGTGCGTCAAACAATAACCGGAAAGACCGAAATTTTCTCAAACAAAATCCTACGAAAAAAAAAAGTTCCTGTTGACTTGTCACTTTTGCTTAACTTTTGTACTTTTTGTTTATAGGCCAACTCTTTTTGAGAATACAATAAATATTCAAAATTGAATGCCCCTACGTGCTTCACATTTAACATGGGATGTTATTATTTTATTCTGAAATAAATATATTGGTCCACATATGTGGACCAATTTTACTTGTGCTAAAAACACAAAAAATAAATGACAATTTTTTCCTTTGATACTTTACCTCGTATGGCTTTAGAAACACAAATAAAATATTTATAGAAAGCACAGTTCCTTTTGGGCTTGTGAAATTGTGAGACAGTTGTCACTTGGATCTTCTTCAGAGTTTTTGTTTGTGTCTATGATGTGGACTGCCCTTTGGCATTTTCTGTGTGCTCTTTGGAGCCGGATGATTCTATCTCAGTAGACCTTGGGGACCAGTCATGCATCCAGCTGCAGAACAGAAGGCCTTCTTCATAATAAAAACAGGACTCAGCAACCTGACTGAGTTGAAGGTGTTTTTTCAAAGAATGGGCAAATTATTTAGTCTCCGAAACCCAACAGACCCGCAGCTGGACTTGACTGAAGTAAAATGTGGTTCTACAAAGTATTGACTGAAGGGGGGTTGACACAAATACCATCATTGGCAACAATATGGATAGATGCATGTGTGTCTTATCTTATATTATTTAAGTAGTAAAAAGTGTGAGTCCTAAAACAGACCCTTGTGGTACCCCATGAACCAGATTCATTCCATTTAACACGTTTTCAATTTAATGGAAAATCAATAAACCAACTGAGAGCACAGTCAGTCAGGCCAATATTACAACCTTTTTGGTACAGAATGTCACAAACAATGGTATCAAAATCCTTCTAAAGGTCATTGACAAGGGCAAAACAGTAAGGAATTTCTTAGTGTTCAATGTGTGTATCACAACAGCAACTTTTCCTTTTGCACACAGAAACCGTGCTACAGTTGGAAGCAGAAACCTTGTGTTTGCTGCTGCTGAAGTCTGTATTTCCATACTAATTCTGAAATTTCAGCTACACTTTCTTTTATGAAACAAAATAACCAAAAGATGATGACAGTATCACCAGACCACGTCTACGAATCCATTTTTTACATGTCAAACCCAAAGCTCCAAAAGCCCAACGTTAACATTGAAGAGTCAGCGGTTGTTTCCAGTCCCAGGTCTTTGTTTTTTCACAAGAGGTAATGCCATCTGACTTTGAATTCTGAGATGTGCATATCACTTCACACCACGTGAGTGAGACAACAGGAAAATTACCCAAATTACATGAGAGACAAGATGATCTTTCAGCTGTACATTTATTTCCAAAAGGCTGCATATACATTTGCAAATTCTACTGTACAGAAAACATCCAAAATGTCCATAATTATAGATACAGTGTACCACAAAGCTGCCCTGGCGTTACCAAACGTAGATGTTCAGCACTAGAAAAGCTCTGTAGCCTAGTCAATATTATAATCTTAAATACTTTTTCAACTAATACCTTTAAATGTATGTCAGCGTGATTATTTGTTCTTTTTCGTTGTTGTTGTTCTTCCCATCACCTGTACTTTACAACATTCACCATTTACAGTAGGTAAACAAGGCACAAGAATAGTGATATGAAGCTGAAGGCCATGCGTGTAGCAACGAAGAGCATGGGGCCAACCAACTCCGCTGACACGACAGTGAACGTTTCCTCCCATGAAACAGGATTATATCTGACACCACAGGGTTAGACACAGTGAGGATGTGTGCATCACTTTCAGGTTATAATGAGACACAGCAGGCGTCACTGGGACACGTCCAGGCTGGTGGGGGGGCGCACAGTGTGACAGGAGACAAGGGGCATGGACACTCGATGCAACAGCAGCTTAGCTCCTACAGAAACTCTCTTTTTATCCCACAGGAATAACAAAAATCAGTCACAGTTGATTGAAGGGAAGGGAAGAAAACACGAGAGACACACTTTTCACTTAAATTATACAAAAGGAGTTCTATAACCTGTTGAAAATGCATAGAGATGATTCGGGAAATTAAAGAGATTTCACCAGCACAGCGGGACAACAACCACTCAAATGTACAGTAGCAGGTCAGAAATAATTTGATGTGTTCAAAGCAACACCTGATGAAAAGCTGAGGTACATTTTCCTAACACAGATGAGCTGTTTTCACTGGAAAAATAAGCAATAAAACAACATCAATAGCCACAGGACATGTTGATGTGGGTGGAAAAAAAAAAACAGCGAAGATTTAATCTTTTCAAATTGCGAGACAGTTAATCGGTTATAAGCTCGTTATCAATAATTGATCTTAGCTGAGGGAAAAAAAGAAGATACCTCATTCATTGTCATGTAAATGAAGGTGCAAGAAAAAATGTTTCTTCCCTCTTTGATTTCTATTGTGGTTTGTTATCTGACTTTTTATTGAAATTTGTAATTAGCCGAAATAAATCTTGCTATTTCATTCAGTTTATTTTTGTCATGACTTGTACAATTTAAATGCAGTAAAAAAACAAAAAAACAAAATGCTAACGGCTAGCTTGACTGACCACTTGTATTTGCTTTATTTATTTATTTATTTATTTTTAGCTATTTCAAAGAACTACAACTGAAGAGGACGATGTCCTCAGAATAATGTGGATATAAACTATCCAAGTCGTCACTGGTGGATGATGATAAGTTGCCACTATGCTACGCTAAAGCTGTGTTGGTTGACGCTGCTGGGTGTATTGATACACTTCAAGAACGGCAAAAGTGTTTTTAAGTGTTTTTCAGCAGACTGTTGATTGTGGAATGCCTTTGAAGATGGGTTATAGCTGTGCTTTCCCAGGTCTTTTCCTTGTGGACTCATGATCAGTTGGTAGTCTCTAGCTAGCTTAAGCTTAGCGTCACAGCATAGATATTAGCTGAAAAAATTGATGGACCTACCACAGGTTTTATCCTGTGAAAGGGTGAAACCAGCTAATATATCGTTGATATGAAATTTTGTAGTTTGATTTTACAGCCAAGATGAGGGTTTAATCCAACCCTGTGGATTAAACCCCCCATGCATTAAGGGAATTATTACTGAGGACAACTTCTCAGAACTTCTTGAAAAAATTGAAAGTATCATTTTAGTTGAACTATAAAAGGTTCAGCAAAAGCCTGCTGATGTCACACAGGAGCCTGTCCAGATGTGAGCCGAGGTTCTGGTGAAACTGCCAGCTCAGCTCACATTTAATCTGGCTGTGGATTGTTGGACAAACCCAAATGTCCCTATCGGCTTCAAACTATCATCCATTGCATAAACATGCTTCTTGGCATGTTTATGCAACTGGTATTAAAAAAAAACAAAAAACAAACAGGATTTTAAAAATTCTCAGGATGGAAATTAGAGTCACAACTAGCCCACCTGTACGAAAAGTGAAGTTTTGGGCAGTAGCTTCACAACATCAAAGTAGCTTACTGCCACAATGTGGAGTCAGATTGGATAAAACCACTACTGACATTAGAACAAAACTTACCTTCATTTGAAAAAAAAAAAAAAAAAAACGTAGTGAAATGATTCTGCTGGTCAGCAGGAGAATACAATGGTAGCATAAAAAAATATAAAAACAAGACTAGATCTACATGAGCATGGCTGACACTGGGAAACTGCTGAGTTTTGGGGAGTCCATTAAGCATAATGTTTGGTACAACATCATAAAGAAAGAAACTTCCAAAGTTAAGTTTCTTTTAACTTTCTTAGACAAAACCTCATAACTGCAGGTACAGAAAGGAAAACTGTGAAACAAAACATGGTTCATCTCATGGTGGATTCACAAAAAAATGGGGATTGCTTTAAAATCTTCATCCATTTTAAACTGAACAAAAACAGAGAGAAAAGTTGAATGGGAGAAAACCCAGATGTAGCAGTTAAGGGTGATGAGAATTGAGCAGAATTGTGTAAATGGTCAGGTTGCCAATTTGACGGTACACATTACAAATCCCCAGGAGTTCCACTGTTTGGATCTATTAGTACATGTTATGGGCTACGTGGTGTTTAGTTTGTCTAGTTCATATTTACGAACACCTGATGTTCATTAGATACCTTGTGTTACTCTTTTCAATTTGTCATTATGTTCACCAGTTATCTTCCACTGCTAAAGTAAATTACCAGGAGCCAGAAAACCTTTCTACAGATAAGCCGATGAGTCTTCAAGCTCCTGCTCTTGCTAGCTACCAGTCATTCTGGCACTGCTATGGTGTGGAGTGCTTTTGATCCTATCTTGAACTACTAGTTTTCTGTTTTAGCCCTTTACCAAGCAACAGAAATGCGTATGGTGTCATCAGGATTAGAGAGTAATAGCAACAACATTAATAGCATACCAGGAATCAGTCAAATACATCCTTCTTTCTGTCATCTGGATTTGGTGTTTTTATACATTAGAGTCATTTTTAAATGAAAAACTAAAAACCTCTTTAGTTTCTGCAACCTTAAAGCTGTTGTGACTTTAGTGCATTTGTGACTAATGAATTCCACTGTCAGATAGTATTCACACATGGCCTCTCAAGTCACAAAGTGTCTGGGGTGTAGGGGTGGGTTGGTGTGTGTGTGTGTGCTTGCTGGGTGGTTTAGTCGAAAGGTGTCAGTGCCTGATATGAGGTCCACTGTGGGAGCTTATGGTGGTAATTGAGTGATAAGATGCCCCAGACAGGAAATGATGTTCTACAGCTTCCTCCCAAACTGTAACACACTAACAGCACAGTGAACAAACCTCTTCATACACATTATGCCACATTTCTTTTTATTGTTTCCATCCGTCTCCAGTTTAAATTCTGATGTTATTTAATGCTGATCATTTTGGTGGAAATGATAATGCAAACGTAGGGTTTTCAGATGATTTATAGTTTTTTTAAAGATATGAAAATGAATCACTTTTGAATATCTGGCTTTTAAAGTTCACTTTCACAACGATGTTAGTAATATCCTGTTTAAAAATTAGACGAGGATGGACATACAAAACGTCATTCCTCATTGTTGAGATAAAAAGGAGAGGGTGTGTTTGAAAATCAAAACTAAAAGAAATAAAGAATCCTTTATATTTTGAGCAAAAGTGAAAACTAATGAACGCTCAAAAGACATAAACTTAAAGTAAAGAGCTGGAAAAAACAAAACAAAACAAACAAAAAACAGTAACTGAGGAAAGGCCGACAAAGATTTACAGTCAGTCCACAGATCCGTTAAAACACAAGGGCAGATCCACAGCAGGAGCTGGTTCACCTCGGCCCGCTGTGATCGCTCGGCGCGCTGACCGCTGTCACTGTCCGCTTACAGACAACCTCCCGACGCGCCGCAGGGGTCGCGCCATGTCCGTCAGCGGTCGTGCGCACATGCGCGCACGCATACGCGCGCTGCTCTGCCAGTTAGAGCCGGCCGACCTTTTCTCTCAGCCCGTGTATTCAGGAGAGCAGTCCTCGGCCTCCGGAACCGCCGCGGGATTGGCCGTGCCGTAAAGGCCGCCCGCTTCTATGTGATTGAGGTCAGGCTCCGCTTCGTCCGGGTCCTTTGGGGAGCTTTTGGAGTGGATTTTGCCAATTTCCTCCAAGGCGCTGGCCAAAGAGTCAAGGTCGGCAGAGTCCTGGTGACGAGCTTCCCACAGGCTCAGGATGACAGCGGAGGGACTCCGCTGTTTGGCGAAGTAGCCCAGGTTACTGTGGAGGAGCACAACATGGCGGAGGGATGAGGATTTCACTCTTTACATGACGTGACATGAAGACGTATTAAATCATCATGTCATGACAGTATAATATGAGATAGTTCTCTGAGCTGCTATTGACATCTGAAAAAATCCGAATAAAATCACCAATAAGAGACAGGAGGAGGGGCTTAGCGCTGGCAATCAACCGCATGAAAACCATGTATCCTCTGTCATTGGTGGCCATGCTAACTAGCCTTACCATAGTAGTATAGAAGAGAACAAAGGAGGGAGTGGTGAGCAAATGTGCATGATTGACAGCGTTAAGACCCGCCTCCTGGCTCTGATTGGTTGTTTCTAATTAGCACTGGGAGAAGGTAAATGAGCTGGATTTTTTTCACAGATTGCCTGTCCCATACAGTACTGTCACAGCATAGTTTTAACAAATATCTCTATATAGAAAAGAGTTACAATAACAAACTTTAAAGTGAGTTTGTCGCTTCTGAGGTGAGACAGAAGTTGAGACAGATATTAAAATCTGCTTTTCTAGTCAGAACCTTTTGATCATGCCTCAGTGTTTCTGCTGCAAACCTCTAAAATAATTTTTCAACATTTACAAATATTACATAAATAAGCCACACACAAACACAGCAGCAAATAGTTTTTTGAAAAACCTACTTGATCCACAGGCTTGTTCAAAACCCTACAATATTACTTTAATTGTCTTTTCCCACGGATAAGATGGCTGTAACCATGACGATTCAGAATATGCCACAATTAAAGTTAACAGAAAATATGAGCTTTGGAATATTTTGAAAGTTTTATGACTGAATTCAACCAAATCAATGCGTTGAGTCGTCTCCCTCTATGAAACCTACCAACTTTCTGGTGTAAATTAGAATCAGAATAATTATAATGGCCTGAAAAAAACCCCAACTCTGTTTCCTGAAGGAAGTTTCAGTTAGAAACTTTTAGAACGTATTTTAATCAAAACGGCTCGTCTGCCTTCAGCGAGATCCCTAAACCTACAGGGATTCAATTTTTCTGCAGATGTTTAAGAATTCCAAGTTAAACAAAGTAAAGAGATTCTTTTACCTCAGAGAAGATCAGTTCAGATGGACAATGTTCAAAATTCAGTTAAAAAACAACCCAAATTTAATAGCATTAACCAATTTATCATGAAATCTCACGTCAATTATTAGGGTTCAAAGCCTTCTTCAGTTATTTGGATTGACGTTTTAGTTATAAGTTTCCATGGAAACTTTTCATCAGGGTCATCTGACTAGCTTCTATCAGCTATTATGGTTTAAAACAAGAAATATGTTTATTTTAATAACAAATGCAGCTTCATCTAACCACTAAGCATGAGTAAAAAACCCATAGTCTTTCAGCGAATATAAACATCAGAAATTCTGCCGGGGTATGTAAACTTATGAGCAGGATTTCCCTCTGCTTATTCTGAGCACAGAAGGTGCTTGTTGTCAGACTGGTGGTTTTAGGTGGCAGAGGCTGATAGAGAACAGATTTACAACAGTAACTGGACACGAAGGGGAAAATTTTATTTCAAAAATAAAACAAAACTGCACATTCAGCCAACTTTCACCACTTTAAGTACTTTAGGCAAGAATCCAAAACTAGAAAAAAACTATATGGATCCTCAGATGCTGCTTTGCTTAACTGTAAAACTAGTTTCTATCTTTCTTTAAGCCGTAAATACAACCATCTGTTTCCACAGACAAAAGGCTGTGACCTATAAAGAAAATAAGAACATAATTAGGAATAAATTAACAGCCCGAGTCACGAGGATTTGAAATCGACTAAAGTTTGACTTGCTTAGGAAGAACAGAGAGCCGGTTGCCATGCCAATGTGGTGCAATGCCTCATTGTATTGGTTTTCCACGAGTCCACCAGGGGGCAGTGTGCCACTGCAGCTGCAGAGCCACCTTCCTAGACCCGACATGAGAGGGGCTGCAACTGTTGGTCACTTTGGACTCAATTCAAAGCTGGTCAAGCTGCAGAGGAGAGCTTTGAGGAAGATCTTCAGTGCCTGTGGGCACTGAAAATATTGGTGCCACAGGAACAAGCAATGACAAGCAATTACCTCAAGTTCTCCTCATCATTGTGATAGAGCAATTACCAGAAAACAAATGAGATGACTGTGTTAGTATTGAAAGAAAGCCATAAGGAGTCAGGTTATCTGGAAAGTCATCTACGGTCAGGCCAGAAGTGACATTTTCTATATCTACATATAAATCTATACTCATGACCATAAGTATAGTTGTGTATTAAAATGATGGGGATAAGTCTGATAGAGCTCCCCCAGTTCAAGGAAGGCTAAAGCTGACCCAAATCACCAAATTCATCATCATGTCTATGTGGACCATGAGTCTGATGAACAAACCAATCAATCATCATGATGTCCTTTCAGGAGGGACAAGCAGGGTGGCCAGTTGAGACAAGACAGTCCTGGAAAAAAAACCATTTGGAGACTGGAGCAGACCTGAGACTGCAGCACAGGCTCCTTCTACCAGGAGGACATCTCCTGTCCTGGTAGAAGGTGATACAAAGGGAGATACAAGGCAATGGTTTAGGCCAAAACACCACGAGACTATGAGGCAAGACTTAAAACGTGATGTTCAGAGACTGAGGTTGAACCAATTTGTAAAGAATAATGTGTAAAAATGTTGTCTCTAGATGTACAAAGAAACATGGCTCAAAACACTAATCCTGAACTGGCACTTCACTTATCGGAAGGTTTGCAAAGTACTCACTGAGGGGGAATTAGCATAAATAGACGCCACACTCATCTTTTAATTTGTACAATGTCTTGAAGTGCATCCTTTACCATCTACTGTGCGCTACCTTTGTTGGCCCATCAACTAAAATCTCCATAAAACACCAAGAGGTTTGTGATAAGCCAATTGAGTGTGAAAAGGTTGAACCACTTGTGCTCGGCACGCTGTGTACCTGCTCTGATTTGCCCAACCGATTTCCCAACACGGTACGTTACGATGTGGTGTAGAACTCACCGGTCCAGGTGGAGTTTCTGGGCTAAGAGTTGCCAGTCCTTGCCCTTGGCGTTGGCAGTGTCAAAGGTGGCACAGATCCTCTGGCGGATGGACAGTGGGATTTTGAAGGCCTTGGGCCCCGTTTGGGACGTGACCGTGCAGTCTGTCTGCATAAAAAATGGAACCGGCTCTTTCTCACCCTGGCGGACAGCATATACAAGAAAAAGACAACTGTCAGATATGAATGGCTGCAGCTGCTGTAAGCATTTCATAGAGGAATAGCAGGGCTGAGATCATTCACACAGCATGTTTAATGTTTTAAAGCGCCTCCATGCTGGCCATGAACCAACAGAACAAAGATGAGGAAACCAAGTATGCTTTACTGGGGTGTCTGAAACTCTGGAACTGGCACATCTCAACAATTTTTACCCAAATTAAATTAAGTAGCTTTAAAAGTCTTGTTTAAACTTGCAAATAGGAGACTGAAGTAGAAAAATCAGTGTAAGATTACATTTTTCACGAATCACATTTATCTATGTAATTCTGGAGGGGTTTGTTTCGCCAGTTTGATCGTTCTCCAAACATTACAATTCAGGTCAGAAAGTCACAACTCATTCGTTTAATCTGTGTTTTTTACCACACACCATACGATTTGGGTTGACCCGCAGTCTTAATGTCCACACAATGCTGAAGCTCACAGAGAGCTGTGGGGACAGCAGGTCTTAGTAAGAGATGAGTCAGAAAAATGTGGGTGAATAATGATTGAAATAATCCGTATAACTTGCTGAAAATGTTCTACATATTTTGTTGAATCAGGAAATACAAAACATTTTTCTGAAAAACAAAACAGGTGATCCAACATAAAAAAAACTTGAGTTAATTGGTTACAAGTAATCAAATTAAGTTTAAAAGTAAATATATTACGTTTATTCAGTTGTCATGTTAAAGGGACGACATTTTGTATTTTCTGGGCACATTGTGCCATTTCTTACAACAATCAAGTAACTATGTTAACTTCAGCTGTTATTAAAATACTTTATATATCAAATGTGACTTAAAATAAATTTTATTTTATAATTTAACAACTTAAAATTGGAACTCTGTCTCTTTAAGAAGGTCCTGCTCTTCAGGAAGCGGTCACAACATGGCTCCCTTATTAACGCTATAACCATATTCATACTAGCTCTGAGAAATAATGAGCTCAGCAGATGAGCAGTTCCACCAGGTGTTTGCTAATTGCTGCTGGCTACTCTGAAGGAGCTGAATGTGGGAGTCAAAGGAGAGGAGTGTTCTGTGAGGCGCAGGCTTGGAAACTACAGCTCACAAGAGGAGGAGCTAGGTCAAACCAGGCATTTTACACGGTGGGATGGTTGCCATTATGCAAGGGCAACACTCTGCGTGTGTTTTTGACAAGTAAATAACATTATAATATGACATAAAGCTCAAAAAAGTCTATTTTACATAATACTGCCCCTTTAAACATATGTAAATAAAGTAAGTTTGACAAACTTAATTCGACTACATGTGACAAATGTAGTCGAATTTACGTTTTTTTTTAAGTTGGAGCTCCAATCTCTTTTATCCAGTGCAGTGGACCCTCAGCTTTTCAGGGTTCAGTATTCAGGATTCACCTATTTGCAGATTTGTCTTTGCAACTTCACTACAAATTATTCATGAAAAATTTACCTATTCAAGGATTTTTCTAACATATTTAAGAGGAAATGCAGCTGGGAAAGCTGAACTTCCTGGGTGCAACGCTACTTAACACAGCAGAAGACTGAAGATATCATCCCCTGTGGCAGCTCCACTCTGTGTGTTAATGTGTATTAAAGTAGATTTGATGTTTGAACTCTTAAATAGAGATTCAGTTTTTGAGGGGAACCTTTCTGGGACAGCTGAGGTCCTTAACTGGGGGTCCGCTGTTAATCTGAACTTTCCCGGCATTTACAGACCCAATTGTTTCCAAAATTCTTGTGAGGTGGATGTTGTTAAGTGTTCCACCTTAAAAACAATACCAATTGAAATAAATAATTTAAAGCCTAAAATGAACAGTGTGGACAAAAAAAAAACTCTGTAAAGGAAGTGGAAGTCAGCTGAATTTCCAGATGAACGGTTTTCTCTCGCTGCAAGCCGCTGGTTGAAAGTAAAACAGAACTTCATGGCTGTGAAACATTTAGCAGGAACGTCTAGTTCGCAGAAACACGTTCACATGAGACAAACAGATGGTTCCATTTTGTTTTCTTCTTAAACGTAACCTCCAGGGGGAAGAAGAAAAAGAAAGAGGAGGAGGAGGAAACTCTCCAACTAGAACAACAAGACTGCATTGCTGACTTGCCAGCAACTCTAGAAAGCAGTTTGACTTCTTCTTTTCCACGAGAAAGCCCAACTTTTTCTTGCAGTGAAATGTATAAATCATGAGCTGGAAGTGGCTAGAAGCCAGGCGGATCCTGTGTTAGTCCTGTTTCTTTGTTGCTGCTTTGTTGAAATGTCCTCCCGACTCGGCCTGCGGTGGGATTAATGTGGACGGAGTTGTGATGGATCCGGGACGTGTTGACGTGCGCCGCCGGAGAGGCTGACAGGCGGAGGAGTCGTTGTGGTCGGAGCGTCACAACAAGCAGCCGTTCCAGTCAGGCCGGCGGCCGGAAGGCGATGCTGTCAGAGACGTTTGAGCCTCGATGGCGACAGTAGAACGTCACTCAGCTGCTGGAAGTTCAGTGAACGGACAGTTTCCCTCCCAGAGCCAGGACAGGCTCTCTGCTCAGTCTCAGAAACTAAATTTGAAACGTATTTGGAACCTTGGCCATTACCAAGTGCCAATAAAATTTATGTTACACTTTATGAGATTATTGTCTTTAGTTTTTTTTTTTCTGGTGGTCGGCAGGCTGGTGGGATGGCAACCTCGCTTCTGCCTTGCTCACCACCATCGGTGGGCAAATGACTGGATAGTGTGAAGAACTTTGGGTTGCTTAGTCTAGATTATGAGCTACAAATAAACAAGAATTAATACAAATATTATTTTTTTTAGACAACCGGATGTTGGGTTCAGAGTTTCCCCTACAGAGTTGGCCTTGGAGCAGTACTTTAAAAGTCTAAATATTCAACAGAACTTCTTAAGGGGAGAAAAAAAGTTGAAAATTCCAATTGATGAAGTTTTAAAACATCAAGTGTGCAGAAAATAAACCCCCAGATATGCATGGAGCTGCAGTGCTTATACTGCTGACAGCGGCGTTCCTGTGTTAGACGTGTTACAGTGACGGAAACCATTTGGTCGTCAACTTTTCTTGTCTTCCTGTTTGGTCTGTTTTGATATTTGTGTGATATGATGAAGAACTACAGTACAGCTACTGTACAGCCTGCTTTATCATCATTTTTATTGGAAAAGACATTTTCTGTCAGATTACAATGCAAAAAGAAAACACAGCTCTAACTTAAAAAAAGTATGTCTAATAGTTGCAAATATTTGAATGAAACTAACATTAATTTCTCTTTGCTCTTCTTAACAATTTAACAAATTAAGTTTATGAAGTTAATAAATTAAGATAATTTATTAATAAATTAAATTTATTAATTTATCCAAATTCAATTTGGATCAATTTAATTTTATTACTTATTACTAATTGATAATATTTTGCATTCTCTTTTTTTCCGTGTAGGATCACTGACCAAAAGGTGGTCAGTTTTTATATGTATGTGAGTATGCATTCTATATGTACACCTTTATTTTTTATTTATTTTTTACATTGTTTTATGGTAAAACAAAACTACCAGACATTTTTTCTGAGTGGTGAGGTCATTCTTTTTATCTGTAGTAAAACAGTAAAACATGCAGATGGCATATTAGGGCTATGGTACATAGAAGATAAAATGCAGAAATTTTCTGAGTTTGAAAAGTAAAAATATTTTGACTTTTCTGAGATTAATCTCAACATTTCTGCGTTTCTTTCTTCTATCTACATTGGCCCTGGTTCTGTCACAACATATTGACTCGTTTATATTAGTTATGGTTGAAGCGGTTCTACCTGGTTACCAAAGTGACCCCCCCTGCTGGCAGTGGGAGATACTGACATGTTGAGCAGTTCTTGTGTGTAAACTACGTTGCATTCCTCACATCGGGGGACTAAAAGCTCCAGTCATGTTTTCATGACTGGAGCTCTATTAATTATGCATACTCAAGGCGTTCTCTGCTTCCAGTTGGCTTTAATTGGACCTGACTGGATAATTACTCCCTCCAGCTGTTGATCTTTATGCACCAAACTTTCTAATATTTGCATAAGAGCGGTGGACAAAAACACACGTCCATTTGTGTTTTTTTTCTCTCGTTGTAACGGGGTGAAGGTTCTTGGAGGCAGGCTGAGGTGAATCAGAATCGGGAAGTCTCGACGCGGCGCCTGTAAACCGCTGTAGTTACGGAGCTCGGCTAATCACCAGGGAGGAATTAAATGGAAGTGTAAACAGTAATTGTAAATAGCATTTCTCCTGTGCATGGGTTTGCGTTTTATAACGGCGGCGTGCGGCCTGGAGGGAGGACGGGCCTCTACAGCCCGACCGCCGTCAAGGTGCTCTTGAGTGAGGAGGCGCAGCTCCTCACCGCTCCACTGGAGCTGCTCAGCCGCTGACGGCGGTGTGTGTGTGAGCGTGTGTGAATGCACAGAAGGCTATTTGCAGGAACACACGTCTCGCTGGGCAAATAAAGGTTACAAAACACACAGTTACCCTGTGTGTACGACGGGGAGGACAGCGGAGGCTCGACATAAATCTGCGGAGAGAGGAAGGCGGGAGCGTCCTGGTCGCTCTATTAATACACACAGAGCATCCTCAGGAGAGCTGCCCCCCCCCCCCCCCTTCTCTCACCTCCACCACCTCATCCTCCTGGAAGGTTACACAAAGGTAGAGCGGGGAAGCTGCGCTGCCTCACCTCGGCCACGGCCGTGTAGACCTGCAGGATCTGCTCGTGACCTTTGACCTGTCGCACGCTGATTTTGCAGGAGAGCTGGGCGGCGGCGGGGCTGTATCTCTCCAGCTGGAAGGCACAGTGCAGGGGCTGCTGGTTGCTGCACCACACTTGAGGGAAGGAGAATTCCTGAGAAACAAAAGCGGAGGGAACGTTATTGTCGTCGGCACGAAGAGAAACAACAGACTTGTTTCACAAGAAGCTCCCGGTTGGCAGGTGAAATTTGGGCTCCGAAGTCTCCGGCCGCCCAGCGCTTTGCGTCCTGTAGTGAGGAAATGACTGAAGAGACACACAGGAAGTGGTTTTCAGGATTTGGAAAAGCAGAGAGCTTCAGGCAGAGAAAGGTCCAGGAGTCCTGGATATCCAGTTCATATCCAGTGAACGTTTTAACTGGAACATGTCAGACTTGAAAAATTGGATTTTGGGCGTATTTTTAAATTTAGACTGACGTTTTTAGTTTGACGGATTTTTAGTGTTCAAATAAAAAATTGTTGTAATTGTGTGGCAGAAAAGCACAAACCCTGTACATTTTAATAACATGCAGTGGTTTTGCACTCATTTTATTCACTTATTTTGAAATGTCTACAATCTGGCACTGTGTGGTGGGAAATAGAAATTCCAGTTAAACTCCATGATTTAAAATGATAGAAAAAGAAAAAAAAAAAAAAAAACAGGAGTCAGAGAGTCAAATCCTTTGCAGTTTCAGTGGGATCTGTTTCTGGTCAGAATATAATAAAAGACAACTAATAAAGGAACTGAAAATCAGCTGAGAAAGATCTGAAATTTTCTTTTGTACGTCGCGTTGTTCAGCCCTAATGTCAGAACCCTCATCGTAGAAAGCTTGTAGAAACTGACATCAGGAGTCTTGTAGGTTCTAGAAAGATCACAAAGGCTGAGTGGTAAGGCCTACCACACACTTTTGAATTTTTATTTATTTATTTGTTGAAAAAATTGAAAACCCTGCATCAGTTTCCCTCCTTTTCACTATTATGTGCTGATCTATCACATAAAACCCACAGCATAGTTTCTTGTTGCATCATGGCTAACCAGACTTGGAAGGATGAATAAAAAAAACACGTCGATCATGTTGATCTCAGCCACACCTAGACGCTGAAGGTGACGACCTTTGTGAGCACCGGGAACCGTGCAGCCTGCTGCAGCTCTGCAGCTGATAATGCAGCAGTAGATCAGGAAGAAAGGCTGCAGGCGTGGAAACCCGAGACGCTGCCTGACACTAAAAAGCTGACTTGATCTACGACGGCCGTTATTCTGCACCTACTCCACGTAAAGCGGCTCGCTCGGCACGCCCGGCGTTTCCCGGGCGTCCGTAAATAAGGTGGTGGGTGTTTCACTCTGTCTTCAGATCTTAAAGCAACAGAAACACACAGGGAGGAGTTGGAGGGGAGTAGAGGGAGAGTGTCTGAGCTGCAACAAAAAGCACAACAAAGCATCCAACAGACCGTGCTCCTTCTACCACGGTTCGCATCTTAATGCTCCTGCTGGCAAACTGAACGCAATTAATCACGTCTTATGTTCACTCTCTCTGCAGGAGGGAAACGGAAAGACAACGAGTCTGACATTAGAGACACAAACCGTTTGAAAGAACAGGAAGAATGAAACAAGTCAGAATGCTGCGTGCTCTTTGTTGACGAGCTGAAGCTGTGGCTGTGTGAGCTGCTGTGTGTCAACCTGCTTTCAGAACAAATTGCATACGTAGGATTTATATAGCGGACGTAACATAGTCCAGCTCTCTCAACCTAGAGTCCTGAAGGGAACGGTCTCCTGCAACGGTCAGAGTCTCTCTGTGCCTCAGCACACCTGGCTCCAATACCAGCTCATTATCAGGACTCTATAGAGCGTGACTCCACACTAGTGAGGAAGTTTAGACATTTAATTCCACATTATAGGACAAGGGACCCATGTGAAGGTTGCAGGATGCCGGCCCTGGAGGACAGGAGTGTGACCATGGAGGGACCAGAACGTGTTACTGTGCTGCAGGGCCCCAGAGAACGGCTCACAGGTTTAGAGTTCACTGGAATCTCCTGACTTCACTGATGGAAAAGCGAGAGCTGCTCACACTGTTTGACTCTTTCGTGAACCCAGGAGGAGTGGAAACAACGTGCAGCTGAGCCGTTTGCCTCCGGAGTGACGCTGACGCCTCGGCAGTGGGTTACCTGACATGTGGTAAAGGGTTTGATGCTCCATAGGAACTGGGGGACGTCCTGGATCGACACCTGGAGGCTGAAGGTGTTCGCTCTGAAAGGCAACGTCTTTGGCTCCTCGAGGAGCTGACCCCCTCTGGACGTCTCGGCGGCCACCACTCCCTGAGGACGAGAGGACGCAATGCACAGTGTGACGAACGGTGGACAAGAGAGGAGAGCGTGGAAATGAAACTGAAAGGAAAGGAAGAGGAAACAACAACTAGAGGAAAACAGGAAGGAAATGGAGAGGAAGCTGTGACTGGCCAAACTAAAGAAACTAGAGTCAATCAGAAAACCCAGAATCCTCTTTGCCTTTGAAGGTACACTTAGTTTGCATATCAGCACCAACACCTGTTGCTAATCCTTTCGTCTGTCACATCCACTAATTGACTCACAGCAAATATTAACACAGAAGCAGGCCACCGTGAAGTGACATCCGAGTCTCCGCTGAACAAATCCTACAAGTTGTGCTCCCTCATTAGCATCCCATTTACGGCAGAGACATGACAGACTGGAGCTCCACGGCAACGCTGGCGTGATTGGTGTGTTTTCTGGGAGCTTGTGTGGGGGGAGGAGTGGAAGCGTGGTAGAAGGTGTCCATCCCTCCCTCCCCCAAATTGAATTTGAGATGATGAAAGAGCACTTTGATTGTGGCTCGCAGGTATTCATCCGTCATCGCTGCTCAGTGTTCCCACCTGCCTGCCTGGCCGCAACTGCTGAAGGAGCACAGTGAGAACGCAGACGTAGTTTCCTCCACATCATCTGGTTTTCACTACCAAGTAGCACATTTTACATTTACATCGTAATTTAGATAGTGTAGGAGCCATTTATACTCTCCTGTGTTTATCGCCACTAGGGGGCATGTTTCATTTTGAGTTCTGAGTGTCTCAAAATGAAATGAGGACGGGGTTATTTAAGGTCAACCATGATTCTGTTCAGGTGTTGTTAATGGGAAGAGGCAACAGTTTTCTACTGTGCTTGGTTTGGGTTTGATGCCGAAATTATTTGGATTTCAATGGAAATAGTAAAACAATGGACAATGTTCAGATAATAAATGACTTTATTATAAGTCAAACTAAAGATCGGCATCCTGAATCTTAACTGAGCGCTCGTAAAACCAACGGCTTTCAGGAACAGCAACCAGGAGCCTAAAATATAGGATTTTAGCCGCTACAGATGGATTACCGTAGAAAGCAACATGCAACTTTCCGCCTTTCCTGAAGGTCTACGTCTACATGGAGCTCACAAGACCAGAGAGCACTCGATACTGAGTTTACAGCAGGGAGGTAAGATTTTAATGAGATTCGGAAAGATTTCAAATCCATGACTATTCACAAATTGTGTTTTAGAAAAACTCTTTATGAATTTAGGTATTTTAGACTTTAATCCAAATTCCCTAAAGAAATGTAAAAAAATCACCCTTTAGTTTGTGATAGCAGATGCTAGCTTTAGCTCTAGCATTTAATGATTGACCACACCCGATAACATCTTGAAATTGGGCCTCTGTCTCTTTAAAAGCTCCTGCTCTTCCAGAAACTCAGGAAGTCATCACAACGAGTAATGAGCTCAGCAGATGCAGTGTTTGCTAATTGTTTCTGTCTAGTCTGAAGGAGCCGAGTGGGGAAGTGGCAGGGGAGGAATGGTTGCCATGGAGATTGAAGGATTTCTCAAACATGCATCACAGAATAAACGCAACATTCCAGGTATATTTTTGATGAAGGAATAACATCATAACATGATGGAAAGCTTTCACATAATACTGCCCCTCTAAGGAGATTCTGTCTGACTCATTGATCAGAGTTTAAGCTCATCAAACAAGCAACATGTTTTTGTGTTTTTGTTTTAATAGGGTCAGATACTGCTGCCTTTGAAGATGCGGTAAGTGAAACAGCAACAAGAGTCAAACCTGTTTGAACATCATCAGAAACCTGATCTGGTTCTGCAGCTAGCAAACATTTCTAGATGTGTTGTTTGGTCAACCGCATGTGACTCGTGTGTACGCCTCGATTCAATTTTCACAACTGTAGACATGGTCCTGTGTGCTTTCAAGGGCTAGAAAAATAAATTTGACCTTCAAAGAGCCTTGAGCTCATTTTCTATATCAAGATGAGTCTCCGTAGAATGAAGAAAAAGGAAAACAATCTGGAACTGTCCACCACTTCTAATAGCAGCCTATGATCTGGGACCAATTCATAGATGTCTGTGTCATAATAAGTGAAGGATTTTATTCCAGCCTTCATTGATCAGCCTTTTCTGCGGTGGACCAAAGCAAACCCATGCTGGGAGCTTCATACATTATTCATTCAAGAAAATGTGTCAAATTTAGCCTAATAAACACAGGCTTATAGGAGAAAACCAGCAGAACGGCAGTAATAGCTTTCCCTTTTAAAATGTTTTCAGCAATATTGCCAGTTTAGGATTCATGCTTTGTATTTTTAATTTTTTTTATTTCCACAAAATGAGATCTCACAATAGGCACGAATATGATTTGATAATGAATTTATTTTGCAGCGTGGCTCGTAAATGTCAACACAATTACTGGGGGCTGCATTGGTCTGTCCGCTGGAGGATACCAGCTCCATAAATAGATGAGAATATCCTCCGTTATTAATCCAGAGGTTACAACTAGTAATGGGACTTACAAATAATGCCAGCGTGTGTCCTCCACTGACATTAGCACAGTTTAGGTCAAATGTGTGTGTCCAGTGTTTCGGTAGGACTGAGTGTGTGTTGCTGGTTTATAGCAGCTGTATTTTTTGAAATAACATATTTGGAGTTTGGAATAATGTCTCCTTTTTTCATAATCACATGCTTCTGGGCCAACCTCTTTGAGAAGCTTGGACATTTCCAACTTTGTTGCAATAAATAAAAGTTGTTAATAAACAAATAAAAAAAATCTCAATTTCCATTTTCATGATATACCATTTTTCTCTTTTCTCTGTCTTTCTTCCAACAACTGGATGATAAAAGTCTTCAGTCTAATGCTTTGGTCTCAACCATAATGAAATAATAATAATAAGAAAAAAAACACTCTAATTTGAGACATATTTAATTTATTTTAAATTTATAAAGCTGTACAAACACTACCACTAGATAATCTAATTTAAGGCATTATATTTCAGCTGGAAAGGCCTGTTAATTAATTTAAATTTGAAACAGTCAAGCAGCAACTTACTGTTAATTTTGGCACTTATAAAGCGTTTCATTAGGGAAGGCAGGCTCCCGCTCCGTGCATGAGCGCAGACGAAGGGCAGTGGAAGTTTTTCTGCAAACTGCCAGTTTGAGTCATTTGGGAAACCAGTTTCTGTGAAATGGCCCCTAGGGGACACTGTGTCTTCTTTCAAGTGGTTGGGATGCAATTTGTTAAGAAATCAAACGCTTCTGATTAATGCTGCTTGATCATCATTATATGAAAAAATTTGTAATTTTGATACAATTTTTTGAAAATGTACACTGAATCCAGGTTTTTATAGTCATAAATAACAAAAACTGAAATTGAGAAAACAATTTTGTTAACTGATATAAATAAAAACTGCACTTAATGGGGAAAAACTATAACTAATTGGAATTATATTGTGTGTTTATGAACCTAATTAGGACATACTTCAATTAGAGATTAAATATCCTTTGTTTTTGTGTTTATGAATCTTTTTATTAGCCTTTCAAATTGATGTGAAATAGATTTTCTTTCGCCCACAGAAGCAGCTTTAACTGTCATCAAATTACTGTACTCCACAGTCCACAAAATGGCGACAGCAAAAGTTGGGAGAAAACTCAGTTGTTCAGTTGAACAATAAGTGAATCAATGGTATCTTCTGTTGACTGATTACCCAATCAACGTATACAGAATCACAACACAATACTTTGACCTTTCGGAATTCTGAACCTAAAAATGAACCAAAGTATTGGTGACATGGTGAACTGTCGCACTTCCACAAATGGTTTCTGAATCTGCTCTGTGGCTGATTTTGCAGGACAAAATTTTGTCCTGCTCTGAAAAACACGCAACAGAGACGCGCCGTTAACAGGAAGGAAAGCCAGAGGGACGTACAAAACGTCTGGCATCTGCTCGGCGGGCTGCAAACCCATAAAGCCAACCCAGGGCACGTCTTACAGCCAGCTGCTGCCGACTTTCTGCAACGCAACGCAGGAGCGGCCGGGAGTCAGCCACCGGCTCGTCCCTGATCACCTCAAGTCCTCTCAGGGGAGCCAGCGGTGGAGTCTGATTTCCCTCAGGTTCGTTGACAACACCTCATTTCTCAAAAAGCATGTACGGTTGCTTGCTAAAGGAAGTTCCGGTCAATCAAGGTAAAAAAAAACAAACAAAAAAAACATTAACATTTGAAAGACTGTGGCGGTCTTTGCTTCAGAGTATTACAAGCACATGCAGAGCATCAGTCAGCGCTATGTCAGGGTCCTCACAACGCAGCCGTCTTGTTTTGGCTCAGATGGCGTCGCTCTCTGTGGCCTTTGCTCCCTTGCAGAAACAAGCCAACAACCGCACAAGATGTGCCCTCTGAATGTAGGCCGAGCCTCTCCCGGTCGTTCGAGTGCATTTGTGCATCCTTCTGCTTTTGACAAAGCAGAAATAAAGCAAAGCTCTGATGGCTAATTTGAGGAAAGGCTGCCGCTTCTCATTTCTCTCAGATGAGTTAACTATTCTTGCATGAAAAACACACAAAAACATAGATTTCCAGTGAAAGTCATGTAATTTAATGCAACCACATCTAATTAGTTAAAGGGGCAGTGTTATGTGTATTCTGGGCATATAGTGTGATTTTATAGCATAATCAAGTAACTATGGTAACTTCAGGTGTTATAAAAATGCTATATATAGAGATCCAATTTCAATTTAACAAACTGAAATTGGACCTCTGTCTCTTTAAAAACTTCTGCTCTTTCTGAAACTCTGCCTTAAGGAAGTCATCCTTAAGGATGACCAGCATTTTTTACCAGCATTGCTCTGAGAGTAGCTGGTGCACATCTCAGCAGATGTGTGCCAGGTCTTTGCTAATTACTGCTGGCTAGTCTGAAGGAGCTGAGTCAGGAAGTAGCAGGAGTGTTCTGTGCGGCGGAAGCTAGGAAGCTGCAGTTCAGTGGAGGAGCTTTGTCTCGAAGGCGGGGCTCAGCTAACTCAACTCAGAGTTGAGTTACCTTGTTCTGAAACCTGAAAACCCTGAAAATCACAGAGCCAAGTAAGTTTACTCAGAGTATCTGTCTTCTGTTTAGAGTTTGTTAAACCTGCTTTCTGGAAAAAAAACCAAAAAAAACCCAGAAAATTTCCTGTTTTCAGCAACCAGGGAACAATGACTTTGTTTCAACAACAGAGTTTAATTATTAAGAGAAATGCAACCCAACCACAGCCAAGAGAAGCTACAACAACAACAACAACAAATCTAACTCCCAATTCAGTCTTTGTTGGTTCAGCAGCACAAAGTGATGCTGGTGTTCCATCCCTACCTGAAAGGCGTGCGGCGTGTCGTCCACACAGTACACCCGCAGGCTGTAGTTCAGGGCGCCCGCCTCCACGCTCCCAAACACGGCCAGCTTCAGCCTCTTCACGGCCGCCTGCGTCAGCGGCTCGCCCACCAGAGCGTACGAGCCCGGCTGGTCCAGCAGCAGGTGGCAGCTGCTCAAATCCATCAGGCAGTAGCAGGAAGTGGACTCCTCTTCCACTGACATCACTTCCTGCCAAGGGAAACAAAGAAAACACACATGACGGGTTGCAGACCTGAAGACAAATACGAACATGTTGAACATTTTTAATTTCCGAATGCTCAGTTAAATGAACAACCTAAAATGAAAATGACACCAGAGAGCTTCAACACATTTGTTTTTTTCCCCCAAAAAACCTTTAGGAACCTGTTTTAGACAAATTCCAAATGAGTGAATGTTTGCAAACCACAATAAAGGTTAACATTTCAACATCAAACATGTTGAAATGTTACATAGGTTTTGGCTTTGTGCTATACTGCCTCCTATGGGCTGTTTAAAACAGCGCTCAGTGGTGGATTTGTGCAGGTTTATGTGGATGGAAACTTTTCTGAAACCTGTAACGTGTGTATGACATATTTATAAACGATGCTGTAGAGATATGCGCTCTTATAAAGACCCGAGTACGTGTGTACAAGGCCTAAGATTGAAAACCTTACATGAGAGTTGAACAAACCCCCCTCAGTGCTCGGAACCAACACACTGCTGCTGCAGCCGCTTCACACAGCAGACAAAGCTGCTAGTCTTCAGTAGAGAGAGAAATATTCATCTCAGGAGTTGCATCAATATCACGACAGAGACAATTAACTTTAGCAGAATTTGAAGCTGCTCTCAAATCATAAGTTAGGTGACATACGGTAGGTTTAATCACACAGCATGAACTCAGAGAGGTTGGAAGCCGGAACGTAGAAAGCCATTTCCTACATGAGTGATGTTGTTAGTACAGAGCTGAACAAAATGTTGTCATTACAAACAACACAGACTGTTTTATTTATGAAACGACTCGAGCAGCTGGAAAGCACTTCATTATTTCCGACTGGAATGAAGGGATTTGTTTTTTCTTCACTCTTGCTTTCCCCTAAATCACACCTCAAGGGACAAATTCCTCAAACAGCAGCTAATAATGATAGAGAAAGCAGGATCTTCAAGGATTTAGATTTTTAATGGCAGTAAAATACTCCAGGAAAGAAAAAGGTGGGTGTAGGATCCAGATCCTCCCCTACCCTACCCCTCCTCCCCATCAGATTTGTTCAAGTGGTTTTTCAAGAACCTCCTCGCAGTACAGTCACGCAGCGCATTGAGATCCGCTCCCTGGCAAGGAGACAGAATCCATGAAATTCATGCGAAGGTACGATTTAATGAGGAGCAGTGAGACCAAACGGCGTGCTAAAACACAGCTGGAGGAGCCATCAACGCTCGCAGATAATCAAGTTAACTGGCAAAGCGCCAATTAAAAGTCATGCTAGCAGCAGTCACGTCATGCGAGACAGGAGAGCCGCACATGTTCGTTCCCTGCCCGTCTTGTTTTACTGCAGCTTTAGCCAGATTACAGGGCTTCACAATCTGAGGCCGAATGACTCTAAGCTAATGTTCTCCAAACCGTGTTTTGTTTTGTACTCGATGCATTTTTCAGTTGCCTCATCGTGCAGATTCTGATCAGACGGCAACCATTGACTTTTTTGAGATTGCTAAGGGAACAACATGTTTTGAAACACAAAAAGCAAAAGTTGGAGGACCGTAGAGACAATTCACGATGGACTCATAGCAAGAAAATGGAGGAGGGTTTTGAGAAAAATTAGGAGGATATTTATACTTAACATGTCGTGTAATAACAGGAAGCAAAGGGAGGGATTAAAACGGAACAAAAGAACTGGAGGAGTTTATGTGAAAGTGGTGTAAACTGACAACGTACAACAAATGTGGTTCAATTCCACAGTTGCTTTTTTTCCTCTCAAAAAAACAATTAAGACATTTAACAAAATACGAACTTTGCTGCTGAGTAGTGAGAGTACACAAAGTTAGTCGCATATCCCCTTTTAGCTCACAGCTATGTCTACATGAGCCTCACCTGCAAACGTCATCAACATCACTCATGTAATATTAGTTATTGATGCTTTCAACCAATATTTTATCAGGGAGTTCCTTGAGTTAACACATCATTCAGGGGAGACCTGCTGGCGGCTCCTGTTGGGAATTAAAGTTTAACATCTAGAACATGACAATAGGGCTGAAACAATTACTCAGATTAATTGAGATTATTTATGTTTAATTGCGTTTAACCGATTATTCAAATGATCATCAACTAGCTTAGTAACCCATTAATCGTTAGTTGGAGACTCCAAGGCCATTTTGCCGAAAGAACAACACACCCAGAGCAATAAGTAGCCCTAAAATTGTACAATATATATATATATATATATATATATTGTGTATTTATGATGACAAAAAACTTTTCTTTGCTTTACATCATGTTATGTTGTTCCCTCTTCAAAAACATATCTGGCATGTTGCTTAGATTTAAAAAAAAAACTGCAGAATGTGGAATTTTCTAAATCTAATTCATTGATTAATCCTCAGAATAATTGATAGATTAACCAATAGAACTAGTTGCAGCCCTGTTTCTGCTCTGCTTTACTGATGAGGTGTGCACTGCTACCATTTGGTTCAGCTCCATTCTAATCAGGCGCTTGGACTCCTGTAAATACTTTATGTTTATGCATTTTGTATTTATGCCTTCTGCTTTCTCGTAAGCGCAGCTTAACACACTGCGTTATGGTGTTGAATAATAACACAGCGTAGCTGGGAGTGTTGAGGACTCTTTTGTGAGTCATATGCATTTTAATAACAGCTGAAATGAGGGTGTTTTAATGGCGCTGTGGATTTGGAGGTATTATACATCTTCAAACCCCTCTCCCTCTCCCTCTTTAGGTTAAACCTCAACGGTGAGTCATTATTTCCAACCAAGAAGCTCCAAGGAGCTCTGTGCCCTTTTAATATTAGAGTGAAATCTCAAAGTGACATGAATCTTGACTCCGTTCTTATTTCCTCTGTTCTTTTCTTTCTCCTCTCACTCAGAACTCTGGCACATCTTAAGAAATTGCCTCCCTTTTGTCACACAAGAGCAAACAGAAGATGCCTGTAAAAGCCAAGGTTACGTAAACATGAATCTGAAGTCGAGGGAGAAGCAAACAAGGATTTTTGTGGTGCAAACTGACTTCTTTCATTATTATTATTATTATTAATAATAATAATAATAATAATAATATTATTATTATTACATGTTTCTTCTTCATGCTTTTTGTTTTTTGCTGTATTTACTGATACTACCTACCATTTGAGGATCTGTGTTGATCTGGGTTATTCCAAGCTTTTTTTAAAATAATAATAATAATAATAATAATAATAATAATAATAATAATAATAATAATAATAATAATAATAATAATATAAAAAAAAAAATAAAAAAAATTCCCTTCTCACCCACCGTGGGTGGTGTTTCTTCCTCTTAGCTCGGGTCCTCTACCAGAGGCCTGGGAGCTTGAGGGTTCTGCAGTATCTTGGCTGTGCCTAGGACTGCACATTTCTGGACTGAGATGTCTGATGTTGTTCCTGGGATCTGTTGTAGC
>CAEFZY010058112.1:0-33733 GCA_903066815.1 Brachyrhaphis roseni
TATATATATGTTTAATTCAGATTAAAGATTACATTTTTCAAACCTGTAGGTATAACACGCTTTGTTTATTTTCCTGAGACACACAGACAGTGTGTGTGTGAATCAGTAGGCAGGCTCTGGCCAATCACTTCAGCGAATGCCTTTATACATCAGTAAAAGCCCTGCTTCTGTTTTGTATAACCACTATTCCAAACCACTGCCAAAACTAATATGAGACGAAGCAACAAGCAGAGACAGACTCTGAATGGCTTCCACTTAAGGAACAAACGCAACAGAAGAGAAGCGACAGCACAGTGCAAATAAATGAAAATGTGGGAGAAATGGAACGGAGAGAATAATTTAATCTGAATCTCCTTCATCCAGCCAAGGAGAACCGAGCTCGAGGGGAAGACACAGGCAGGGATAAGGAGGTGAGGAGCCCCAGGCGTGTCAAGTGCTCTCGCTCGCAGGGCAGAGCTAAGGTGGTGGGGGTCCAGAAAGCTGGGGCCAAGAAAAGATTTTCTCTGATGAAAAAATCCCCAAATCAAAATAAAAGGCAAGCCAACCTTTAACCATCAATAGCCTCTGAACCAGTGTCCTTTGCAAAGTGGAAACAATTCAGTTTATTTATGTTGCCCCAAATAAAATAGGCATATTAAAAATCAATACTGATATCCATAAGAAGTTTTCCATCCAATTAAAACTGGTCGATTTTATGCAGCAATTCCTCCTGAACAAGGATGTGGCTACATTATGACATCATTGGGTCTTTAACTTTACAGCAATCTTTCACACTGAACATGCATGTAGTGACTTTTCTGGACCACGATGAGCATTTTACATAAAACAGCTCAGCCAGAAAAATAGAAAGAAGACGATGCTTGGAGATATAAGCTGTATGGTCCTTGAAGTGTTATCATTTTAACTTTTACTATTATTGTATAATGATACAACAGCAGAAGTGGCTAAATAAGAATTAGAAGTGACGTTCTACCAATTAGAGAAATCATATTGCAGAAAGATGAAAGTAAATTTTTGGTTATCTTTTTAATGGTCTTCTAAAGTACCATTTTCATTTAGTGTAACTGAGCTAAAATTTTCTAAATTAACAGATTTTTCAGAGCACTACTTTTCACCTGTAATGCCATGACTTTAAATGAAATAATGTTTTGTGCTCTGTACTGAGAAAAGCCACAAGCTTTTCACCCCATAACCCGGTGTCAATTAAAAAGTCAAAATAAATGTCATGTTTCCTGAAGTTCAAAGTTTTTCAAGAATTCAATCCTTCTTTAAAACAACTTTTAAAGAAGGTGCATAGAGAATCATTTTAAAAAGTGATACTAAAATGCTGGTGGGTTCACTTTCCAAATGTATAAAAAGATTTTCTCTAATGCTACTACTGTCATAGGCTTATCCTGAATTTATCTAGATCTGGTGAACTAAACCTTTTTATAATCATATGACTCACACAAAAAAATATTACTTAAGCTCTTCACTCTGAAATACAAGAATCCAAAATGTTAATTACTTTATAAGTTGTTTCCAAGTACAAAGCTCGAGTTTAGTTTGATTTTTGTTTGTTTGTTTTTCTCCAAATGTTTAAGAGCAAAACCTTTCTGGGTGTTCAAAGATTATTTCAAAGATTATTTTTCATTTAATTACATTTCTTGCAAATGGAAATACTTTCCAACACCTGAATAGATGTAAGCAATTACTGTGCAATTTAATATTATCAAAGAAAAATACAAATGAATGTATTTTATAATTTATCGGGTTACAGTAAAAAGTAACTTTTGGAAACCCCTGCTCTGACATCTTGAAGAACCTTCAACCATAGACACTGTGACTAAAACTTTCTGTAGTTTTTAGTATCTTAAAAGCACAGTGAACTTTAGTAGAAAGAAATAACCAATATTATTTGGTATCTTTGAAAATAGTAGTAGTAGATCTACTTCACCTCTAATCCTCCTAGATCTCCATCTTGTAAGTCATTTAACTTCATTACCTGGTTGATTATTCATCTTATCAGGATCAACCAAAATGGTTCTCATTGGAAGACGTTGGGTACAGATGTTTCTGTATTCAAACAGCACAGGTGCTTCAATAGAAAGTCCTATCTTTGTTGCTCAAAGATAGTAAGTAGCCGTTGTTAGTGAGTAAATGTTTCCTTTTGCTGACAGTTGGCCTGTTATCCACAGTCCACCTCCGATCCTGGAAAGCTGGGATTTATTCCAGTCGAGTTCTGCTTGAACGAGCGTCTTTTCTTGTTTCTTGTGGAAACAAAAGGGACAAATAGTGGGCTTGTCTTCTGATAAGGAGCTCTTAGTTTCTGACAGAGCATTGATTGGGAGAACAAGGGCTATTTTCACAGCATGTCGCTCTTTAGAAACATGATACACGCAAACACACATAGAAAAAAACACCATATTGATGTTACTGTGAAAGCTAATGTTCCTAACCAGTGTCCAATGTTCTGGATTTTCATAGTGCTTTAGACAGGCCTGCTCTGTCCCATCCTGAATACCTGGAAGATTTTTGAAATCTTTGAGTTAGGGAACCTGATAATGTGGCTAATAACAATTTGTGACAGAAAAGCAATGACAATAGTTTGTGGACTATTTTTAACAAAAAAAAAAAAAAAAAACACATTCCACAGCATTTGATGTTTCTTCCGTGTATTTTGGATCACCTCGTTTTCTGATTGTTCAACAGGAATGCCATAAGACAAGATGATCCAACGAGGTAAATATCCCCGATTGGAGGTCGGAGCAGTCCCGACGTCCATCTGAGCAGACTAGGTCACTCTTAGTACACCACACACAGCAGGAATATCTTATTAGATTATCTGTAGAGCTGTCATGATAATCTGCATAATTATCTTGCCATGTAAACCAGGTATTACCTGCATGAGCCAGGTCAGAGTTGCTCTACCAAATGAATATCGCAAGAAGCAATCCCAACTGGGTGACTGACTTAAAAAATAACCTGTTATGCTTCTGTAAACAGGTTAGGTTGGTTCATACCAAACATGTTGCTAGGTGACGAGCTGGAGTACTACTTGGGTTGCTAGGTGACGGCGTAGTGCCTATTAAATGTAAATTAATTGGTAGGTTTTTGAAACGGCACATTTTTCTGACACCAAAAAACATTAGCTTATTGCCAGAAAATGGCTGTGTGGTATTTTTAGTCTCTTTTGCTGTTTTTAGAAGCAATTTAGACCCAAATAAAAGTAAAAAAAATATGAAAAATGATAATTTTGCATAATAAGACCCCTTTCATAAAATAAGTCTGCCTCTAGCATCAAAGTAGAGGTGCCAGATTGCTGGAAAAGGATCCTGTTTGACCTTCCACCATGTGGATTATTTGTGTATGTGCAAATGGGAGGTGCCACTCATTTATTATCACCATAGTTTTACTTCAGCATTAAATAAACATGAACTTAATAGCCATCAACTTGGAACTACTTAAACTCCATGCAAATTGTTACTTCTATTTCTCTGTGTTTTTTTATCATTGAGATTTACCAAATAATCGTTGCAAAAAGAAAAAAGAGCACAGAGCCCTTTAAGTAAAAACATTTCCAGCTATAATAAAGTATAACATGTCTGTCTACCTATTAGTTCCTGAATCAAGACATTAAGCATTGAAGACATTTTACTTTGAAACAACATTAATCTGCTGTTGTTTTAGGTGTGTTTGTGGGGTTTCCAAGAGCGACATACTGTGAAAATGGCCCTTGTTCTCCCGATCAATGGTCTGACAAAACTAGGAGCTCGTCGGCAGAAGACAAGCCCATTATTTGTCCTTTCTATTCCACAAGGAAGAAAAAAGGAACTCACTCAAGCAGAACTCGACCAGAATTACAGCACAGCTTTCCAAGACTGGGCAATACTGTGGATAACAGGCCAGCTTTCACCAAAAGGAAATATTTAGCTTACCAAAATACATTACAAACTGCTAATCAGCATAACATTTTCTGAACACAAGAAAAAATACGAAATTAAAATTTTATGACAGAAGCAACTCTCCACAAAAAGATGCAAAAATAATAGCTTACACCAATATAGTTTAAAAAAAAGGTTAAAAAAGTCTTGAAATTGACTATGTTAAAAAGCTTTGTCCTGTTTGGTTTCTCTGTAGATGTTACTTAAAAAAAAGGAAGTAAAAGACGATCAGTGAGAGACCTGAAGGTTTGAAAGGATTATGACAAAGTTGGGCAGTAGGACAGACTAAATGAGTTTTAATTTATCATAAATTGGAACAAATTGGAATTACAAAAATTTATTTATTTAAAGAAGATGCACCAACTTTGAAAGAAAACACATTTTTGGATAAAGAATATTTGTAACAGGATAAAGTGGTTTTTCAGCCATATTAGAATTGGTGTTTTCTGGAAAACTGCAATGGAAACACTTATTATACACTTATACACGACTACAATCTCTCCGAAACGGCACACCTATACGTAGCCGCTTCAACGCCTGAATAAGACAGCAACGTCTCCACTGATGGCTTACGTCAAGCGTTGATCTGTAAATATATCATATCTCATGTAAGTGTTTACATTTGTCACCATCATGAATTTTGATGACATTTCATCTGAACAAGCTTTTATATGTGTGATTTTGATTGCATTTCTTAAGCAATGGAAATACAGCAAATGTGATATCAGCAGAACATTGGAAAAGTTTTGCACACATTCTTAATGGAAAAGCAGCAACTGTCAGTTTTACAAAAAAAAAAATATACTTAACTGTTTTGCAGGAGGAACACAGAAAAACAAATTTGATGTCGCCCCATTACATCAAATTCAAACAATCCTAACAATTTGCTACTTTTGCACTGCGCTTACGTTCTGCATAGCACAATGTCCATTTTTTATTTGAAAGCTAAGGCGTTTTTCAAAAAAGCTCCTTTCCTAAAGTTGATCTTTTCAATTGTGCCTTCTAGAAGAGAAAACAACGAGCAGACTGCCTTACGGGGAGAAGAAAAAGGGTTGCGTTTTAGCACAGCAATTCTCAATTCAAGTGTCTGTGTCCTTTTCTCTCCCTGCTCTGCAGATACAAAAATCACAAATGGGAGACTAAAAATATATGTTTCATGCCGCTTGGAGAGACAGCTGCATAAAAGCACAAAGCAGTCATTTCTATTCATTTGTCTCTCACTGACAGGGAAATGAAGGAGTGAAGCAGATGCTATGGATACGTGAACAAGTTGCTTAAACAGGGAGGGTCTTTTTTCACTTTTGTTTCAAGTAGAAATTTGATCATTAATTGCTTTTAACACCCTACCCCTCCCACCACCACAGCTAAAAGAATTAGGGGGAAGGAGTTAGTGAACTACCCTGCTAGTCCAATTCACTATCCGACTGTGAATCAGTTTAACTGGCATGGATGCAAATGAAACAAAAAAGCAATCAGGGAGAACCAATGATGAGACAAAAGTTGCCTTTGACCCATTTTTAAGGCAATTTCTTCCATAGCTCTGCATTTAGCACCAATTTCACTACAAGTACCATGTACCAGAACCTGAATCTGATTTATAATGTTGTCCAGTTTTACCAGTATTTTATAAGATTGATTCCCTGCCTTTACAGGGAACCATCATTTTATACAACGATACTGTAGCTGGTCAGAACCATATAGGAGATCAAACTTGTGTTTGTAGAAACAAAAGAAAAACAATTTGAGATATACCCTCACTGGTCACGTTACTGGATACACCTGTCTCGCTGTTTAACACAAACTGTGAATGATTATATTAGCAAAGCAGGAAGTACATTAAGGAAGATGTGGTGAAGTGCAAACTGAGCATCGAGATGGGAGAGAAATGGGATTTAAGTAACTTTGAACATGGCATGATTCTTCCAGATGGACTGATCTGAGTAGTTCAGAAGGTGCTTGAACTCCTTAGATTTTAAAACACAACCATCTCTAGGTTTTACAGAGAATGGTAAAAACAAAAAGAAAAACAGAGAAAATATCCAGTAAGATGCAAGTGGTATGGAGGAAAATGCTTTGTTGATTTCTCAGATCAGAGGAGAATAGAAACACAGGTTTGAGATGCTTCAGTGTTTCAACCTTTGCAGAAGTTTCTGTGAACTTCAGATGGTGTAAAGAATGTTCTAGCATAGACCACATAGCATTGATGTTTAATATGCAGAATGTATTAAATAAAGGTAGGATTCACTTCCTCCAAGCAGTGGAGCTCCTGCTAGGCTGCTGATAACTTACCATAGAACAGTAACTTTATAGTCTGTTTTTTTATCCAATTCTTGGTGGTATAGTTTACGTAAAGGCACAATGACTTCATTTGACTTTTCCTATTTCCTTGCCTCACAGGTGAAATGCCTCTAAATAAACATCTCACCTTTTTAACAAAAGAGGAACACAAAACCTTTTACAAGAACTTTACACCTCCTGATTCTAATATTTTACTATTTTATAGTCTTCTTGCCATGATTTATGTCTCATGTTTGCTTAATAGGATGTACAAAGTCTATAGCAATACTGACTCAGACTTTTTACAATATTCTTTACAGAGAAGGATTAATACTAATAATGTTTTACTCTTTTTAGTTAACATAAAATCCTTTTCAAAGATGTAAACAGGTTCAAACAAATCAGTATTCAGCTTGTGTAGCAGATACAATAAAAACAAAATGTTTATGCAATGGATATGTGAAGAAAGGTGACTGCGGCTGCATACTGGAGCAGATTAAGCGGTGACATTTTGCCGAGGTACACTGGGTGCGGTAATGTGACCTTTATCAGTGAGAGTGATTGAAGGACCAAAACCTGGAGTTAATGTAATCTACAGATAAAAGACGAGATACATACAGCATCTGTGTTTACAGCAGAATGCTAAGACTTGCACCTTTGTGTGTGTGACCTCACATTTTGTCTGCGTGTACAAGTGCGTGTCTTAGGGCTGGTGACCCATTAAAGCGTTCACAGGGTGGCAGCATAGCATATCACAAGTTTTTGTGAATCTGAAGGTTAAACAGGCAATGCTTCAGCAATCTCTTTGAAGGCTTGGAAGAAATTTGCCAGCCAGACTTTGGGTGAGGTAGATGCTTCCATTCTTATCGTTTGGGTGCGTGTGTGTGTAAGTGTGTGAAGTGTAATAGCTTTGCTGCAGGTTGTAACAGATGGTTGCTAATGGAAGTTCATAGATCTGAATGACAGGGGCTAGACGATCAGGGATGAGATTAGGGGAAGAAATCTGTGATTAAGTGCATGGTATGTTTGTACGTGACAGTGTGCACATGGGTAGTTAAGAGTTTGCCCTTGTTTCCATGTAGAAGCTCAGTCCAACCACATAGGAAGAATAAAACCCAGCAATACTTTATTATTAAATGACTGCAGTTAGAATTAAAACCAAACAAAATTCAATAATTTCTTAACTTTAAGCTTTATAGTTTACAACATGAATTGTTTAGATGGACTGGAACTAGATAAAAAAAAAAAAAAAACATATACCTTATTTTGGTAAGGTTTTTATGACGCTACATTTTGGAATGGCAAGCATCCAAAACAAGGGAGTATTGCCTCTTCCTGGTTGGGAATGACTTACTGCCCTGATGGAGGAGATCAAGCATTTAAGGATCTTTCTGGAAGAGAACAGCAGCGTGAATAAGGAAGGTTGTTAAGAAATATTCTGGTCTCTCTTGGATAAAGATAAACCATCACTGGATATTTCAAACCATCTATGCATAACACCATATCCACCAGGAGAAACCTTCATGTTTTAATTAAATTATTTAAAGTGAGCATTTCTGTGACTATTTATCTCTATCATCAATAAAAAATACTTCTTTAAAAACAAATTATGATCTGATACTCAATAATTTAGTTATATGGGTATAAATTGGTTTGTTCACAGGAAGTAGAAAGGCAGGAACTACCAATGGGTTGTCATAAAATGAAGGTACAAATTGGTGAAAGGGCAAAGTGACCCTGAATTATGTGAAGCTTATCTGCATCAAAAGTTCCCAAATAAGTTGTTTTAGGCACCTGGGTTGCTTTCTATTAGGGAGGTATTTCATCTACTTGTTGGCAAAGTGGAAGGATGAATTTCAGATTTCCAATCAAAATTGAGAAACTGGTCAGCATCTAATTTCTTTCCATGAGAATTACTGAAAAATTCTCAAATTTTCAAAATAAACGTCATGTGTCAAGACACAGTTTGGCCAATTCAGTTTAAAGTTTTCTCCGCTATTTTTACTCAAGTAGAGCTTGGCCTACTTCCCCCGTTCTCCGCTGATGGGACCTGGGAGTTAGAACTGCCTCTCAAAAGGCCTATAGGAAATGGAAAATCAAATTGCTTTGTTAGAGTCTCCTATGTCGTTTCTTCATTTTCTCGAGCTGGTAATAGTGGGAGGTTGTAGTATGCAGCTGTATACTTTCTCCAGCAGCACTTACAAAATGTTCCAGTGCATGTTAAAGGCGGCTTGAGACCTGGTTCATTAGTTATTCAAACCATCTGACCTCCCCACAGCACTGCTCAGACACAGTCATTATAAAGCCCTTGTAATTCATTAGTCTGCCTAAATGAACCCAAACCATACCAAGGAGTGCTTGCTGTCACCAAGTGACTTGCTGTGCCTCGGGGAGGGTAATAGTAAATTTGAGGATCAAGTTTAAATGCTATGATGAGGGCAGGGAAGGAGTGTAATTTAGCTACCTAGACCCCAAAAGGTTTTAAAAGGTCGCACACTGTAAATAGAGTAAATAATTAGAAATCCACTTTTGTGTATGTAGGTACTGTGATATTCAAGAAAATGATTAGACAGTCCCTGTCCAGATTACCAATCCCATATTCAATTCCTGAGTTTACACGTCTGCACGGGGTGTGTGTGTGTGTGTGTGTGTGTAGTCCTAGACTGTATTCCCACAAGGGCAGGAAACCAGACCAGGTGTGTGAAAAACACAGAATTTTATGACGTATTAAAATAAATAACAAAACACATTTCAATACGGGGTCACAAAACAAACCGACCTCACTTAGCAGCAGACCCTACAATCTAGTCACAAAACAACAAACTGATCTGGCCAATAAAAAAGTTAAACACAGTCTGTACTGGGCTACTTTCACACAGCAGGTCTTTTGTTTGTTTGGGGTTTTTTTTAGGTTTTATTGGCTCTAGTGTATGGAGCCCCCTAAGGGACATGGGGAAAATCTTTCTTTTGTGTTACCTGGGAATAAGCAAATACACCCTTTTCTATTTTGCATACAGCCACAAATGTCAATTTTAAATTTCAAATATATACACATTTAAAGAGCATCAAAACGTGTTTATATATTCTTAATTGTTTGGTGAAAAAAACTGATTGGAAACTGATTTATTCACTGCATGTTTATGTCCGTTTGTGTAAGGTTGAGATGAAACTGCACATGAAAACGGCCCGTTATTAACTATTTAGACTATCAACACAAAAAACACACAAACAAAACTTTCTTACCCCGTGAAAATAACTCAGAAATAGTCCAAATACTTTGGATGTAGTTCTTCTTTCTTTTATTCTTTCTGTTTATATCTTAGAAGGGATGGAAAGAGATGAAAATCCCATGTTTCATCTGTTTTGCTTTTGCATTTTGAACAAAGGTTTGTGGTGCATTTCTGTCCTAAAGAAAAAATATAAACCTTCGGATATCTTACAGATGAGATATGAGCGTACATGGATCCTGTATGTAAAAAACGTATATTACAGCAGAACGTACGGTGGCCACCGTAAGAAAGACTTTCACTATTCAGCTACGCTGCATGAACTGATCACTATTATTGCAAGAGAATGCAAAAGTACTGAGAGGTAACGCAAAAGAAAAAACCCTCCATGCTCCGTACAACTGGCTTTTACTTGAAATTGGTCAGACAAGAAAGTAGATAGTGAGCGAGGGCAAAGGTCACCTTGCCGGGACTCGAACCTGCGATGTCCGCGTCGAGGACTAAAGCCTCCTTACATGAGTTCTGCTTTCCTCCTGAGCCACCGCAACACATAAAATCACATCTTGATGCTCAATTCTGATTTTATGCTGAAACCCAATTTTGTTTTCTTCTCTCTGTATGCGTGATCGTTCATGCTACTTAATAAATGTGATTGCAATGAGGTTTTTGTGTGAATGGTTTAAAACTCCAAAGCAACCTGCATGTGCAGAAGAAGAACGTAGAAGTCCCACAGCAGCGTACAATTAATGGACCGATTTAAACTTATTCAACAATGGAAGCCAATAGGAACGTCAGCTGATCATAGACAGATAATAGAAACTAATAAGTCTTTTGTGGAGTACAACTTCTATTTGGATGAGAAGTCGGAACCAGGAGTGGTGGGTTTGATGCAATTCAGTGACCGACTTCTTTCATAAATTCAGAATTTTCAGAAATCTAATTTTCAGCTAGTGCTTAAATCCAGATTTACCTTATCTGGCTTTTACTGGTGAAGAATTACGATGCACGTCTCACGTCACGACATCAAATAAAATTCAACATGCCCGTTCAGACTGCAGATGCTTTGAAAACTATGGGATACGAATCTGAGTGTGTTGGGCCATTCACACTGCCATGAAGAAGTTATAAAGGGGCAAAAAATTTAATTTGGGTCACGTTTATCTCCTGTGTGAACAAAGCCTTATAACCGATGTTGTAAATACCATAATTGGAGTTGCTGGAGAATGTGAGGAAGGGTAACATGTTAAACAAATCTCAACCTGAGGTAGAAACAACAAAATGTCTTAAACAGACGTGTCTAATCTGTTTAGGATGCTTATCTGTGAAACAAAGCAATGAATTAAAATGCAAACAAGAAATAAAACATTCTCTAATATTCAAAACAATATATTGGAATGTCACATAAAATCATACTTTCAAAGCTTTCTAGATAAAAAGGTAAAGAAGTATGTGCATACTTTAACCAGTGATGGTTGGAGTTTCAAGCTTCTATTTTACTTGTAAGTCTAAGCCACATATTGAAAGCATTACAATTATTTATCACACCAGTGTCATTCAAAGGAGAGTTTCACTTTATTAAGCCCCACTCAGTTGTACACTCAACCACCAAAATCCCATCAGGTTCCAGTGACAGTTTGCACTTGTTTCAAAAGCTTCGCATCGGTCTGCTAGCAGGATCCTGAGTTTTCAGAACGGAGAGCTCTTCAAAGACTGAAGGCTAAATTTAGATGGAATAAATTGGTTATTTGTGCCGGATGCCTGTTCAATTAAAGCCAGGCATCACTGAGGCGCCTGAGATCTCCCAAGGATGACAACCTCGAGACATCAAGCACACACACCGAGGAAGTGGTTATTTTCCCAGAGTTATGTCAGTCAAGGTTAATTAAGTGCGGGTTTTTTTCTATTTATTCTTTATCAGCTGAAAATAAAAACTGTCTTTGTTCTTTTTATGTGGCAAAGTAGTACTGATTTCTGAAAACAAGAATTGTGTACACTTGCTTGAATTAATTATCAATTTTCTCAAATCCAAAGACATATGAAATTATAAATACATAAAGTCCAATAGTATTTGAATAAATACTATAAACATTTGGTTTCCAAGACAGAAACAATGTGCTGTTTTCCAGACTATAAATCACACTTTTTCACTTTGGCAGTTTGTTAAAAAGCAGGTAATTGGACACAACGTGTCATCAAATCATCCACATTTCTAAGTAAATTAAATTTATAGTCCAGTGAAACTTATTTACTTAAAATATTAACCTAAACTGACACATACTTTGTCTTCAGGTCCATGCAACAAATATTTAAATTGTGAATCAATTTCTGTAATTTTTCTATTTCTGAAGTCTAACTTGTAGTTTTTTGTTTGTTTTTCTAGAAACTGCAAAACTATTCAGACTCATCTTCAGCCTTTCTCCTCAAAGCTTTAGATCCCAGTGGGAAAGTGACTCAACTTCTGAATATTGCATGTTAGATGAAGTCACAATCCTTTTGAGTTTCCAGGAGGCTATGTGTTTTCCTAGACATGGAAATATACTACCAATAATGGGCTTTGGATGATCTGCTTTGCTGCATAAAAGCATGAAAATGCAGGTCAGGAACCAAACAGTCCTGACCCAGATCATGTTGCACCTGTTTTGCAGTTTACTGATAGTTATTATGTTCCTTCTTTTGTGTATGTCTAAGTTGATATTTCAACCATTATTTGTATGTAATGTAAAAATGTTAACCTACTGTAGAGTGAATACTTCCAAATGTTCACACCTGTGTCAATAGGAGCACGCTCACACTCCTTTCAGCGTACAAGTGGCAGTGCACGCACTGGGAGTCAGTGTCTTTGTGAATTACTAATGGTTGCAACGTAATGTCAGATGACTCGGAGTGG
Source organism: Brachyrhaphis roseni (assembly GCA_903066815.1). NCBI lineage: Eukaryota > Metazoa > Chordata > Actinopteri > Cyprinodontiformes > Poeciliidae > Brachyrhaphis > Brachyrhaphis roseni. Next base: position 12,315 of record CAEFZY010058112.1, read on the forward strand.
CCTGACCCACCCCGTCTCTGGCCCGGCTGTGTCATGTTGGTTTCCATGGTCAGGAGGAGACAGAGGCCCACATGCAGCCTGAATGATTAATACTGTCAAACACACTTTTGCTATCTTTGCACAGTGTCTAGCCAACGCTCTCCAGTGATCTAAAAACAATCACTGTAAGCATGACTGCATTCATTTCTGTTTGGCTTTAAAGGAGCATACATTAGTCTATTAAAACTTCTGAATATTAAAAAAATATTCAGTCCTACAATGGAAATAAACCATTGTAGAATAAAAATATTCATAATCATTCTTGCAGTTAGCTAATTTAAATTACAACTGATGTAAAACAGGAAAGTTTTGTTTGATTCGATGTCAGATGGTGAGGAAAAAAAAGATATTAGTCAAAATTTAAATTTTCTACTGCATATTTTAGTTGTGAGTGTCCCAGATTTAACTCCTCTATACCATGAACATCTTTCTGTTTTAAGTTAGGTTTCTTATTTGTATCTGTGAGGATGTTTTCTCCTTGTTTGTCTCTTCCTCAGTTCCTGTTGGTCTGGCTTCTTGGTTCCTGGCAGTCCATTTGGCGCATCTGATCCCCATCAACTCATCACCACACAGTTTATCTTCCCTGGGATTCACTCAACTCTTGAGTAGATTTTTGTACTTGCCAGTTGGATCTTCTGCCACTTGCCTTCCTGGGCTATTTATGTTGGTCCTCTTATCTCCTGATAAAGAGCTGATGCAACTTGAAGAAAGAAGGACGCTGCCTGAAGAGCAATCCAGGGATATTGGGGCAAGAGGAAGTGCTGTATTAGAGTCAATCTGGTCATGCTTCATGTTATATTTGACAAAGAGATTAGGCCCTTCAGGCTCATAAATAAAAGTGAAGTTATATCTCCCACTCAACTTTACCATCCACTAAGCCTGTGTAAATGCATCCTGGTCATTTCGGCGCTTCATGATTTTGTACCGGACTTGTTCAGTAGCTGTCTAATACCATAAACAACATGGGTCAAACTCAGGGCTTAGACTAAACACTAAGTGTGCCTAAGAATCAATGCAGTTTTTATCTGCTTACTGCCAAATTATATCAATCAGTTTCTCCAGTTTCTTGAGAATTATTGTGGAAATTCACTCAAAATCAACAAATCCCTGCACTTTTTAAACTAATAATTTGGAATTTATTGTAAATTTTTTTCAAAAATTATCAAAAACTTTCATACTTGTACTAAACAGCTTCCTCAGCCTTAACTGGTTTTGGATTATGGTCCATGATCTTTACAGTGAGTAATAAAAAGTCATAAATAAGCACAAATATTTCCAGATTTGTACCGGAAACACTTTCATTTTTATTGCAAAAAATCACAAAAAGAATCACGAAATCCTGGAAGGACTGAAAAGATGTTCAACAATATTATTTAATTTTAAGAATTCATTAATATTTTTAACAGATTTTATCAATACATTCTGGCACAACCGGCCCTTTAAGAGCATTCATGACCTTGATTTGGCCCAAAACGAAAATGAGTTTGACACCGCTGCCATAGACTATATTGTCATTCAATTGTACATTTAAAATGTACATACTGAGTGAAATTGTGTTGTAATACTACAACAATATTAAAATAAGCAATAATACGAAGCGTCAATAAATTGTGCTTTACATACCAGCCATGTCTCAATTTGTACCCACTGGGGAGACATTTTATACTCACTTTAAAAAATATACAAGTGTACTGTAGGGTCATTACATAGGTGCAATATAATTTCTTTACATAAGGAGAGAAAGATAATGGCGATGAGAAGGATGTGGACTACAGCAGAGATACATTTCCTGCTCAGGAGTCTCCACATTTCCTCTTTCAGAGACAATCGGGGCATAAAAACTGGTTGACATTTGGTTGAACTGACCCTAAAATAACATGAATGAAGGTGTGAGTGAGTCCAGGAATCTAAAGATGGACACAACATATGTGAAAACCGCAAATATAAAATAAAATAATTTCACTAAAGATCCTTTTCCATCACAGTAATGTTTCTTCAGCCATATAAACTCTCTGCTCTTGATTGTTCTAAGTAATTTAGCTGATGAAACTTTATTTTAGACTTTAATATTGCATCCAGAGAGCAGACATTAAGCAATAGCTTGTTGCTCAGGTTACTAACATCACTAAGCTCATCCTGTCTGGTAACCAAAGGAAACGATCCTCTGTAATTTCATTAACTCTTAAGTCTTCACCAGCTGTGGGAGTCACACAGTTCAAAGATCACAGGGATCCAGAAGTCAGCTGCAAAACATGCAGGATATTTTGTTTTAGTCTTGAATTCAGTCATTCTGTCTGTTTTGTCTGGGTTTTGTTATTTCTAAAAAAGTACATAGAAGCCATCCTGCATTTATTATCAAGGTCTCATTAGAGTTACAGGATACATATCTACTTGAATATGCACCTGTCTTCACAGCCACCTGTCTTAACCAGAGTAGAAGCATTTACTCACCTAATCTTTCTGCCTTTTCTGAAGCCCTGAGGCCAAACAAGCTTTTAAACAGAGAAATATACACATAAAATTAACTCGTGGCCTAAGATATGTCAGACGCAGATCTCCAGTCACAGCACAACGTGCAGTCGGAGTGAATCATATCCAATTATGTGGGTCAGTCCTCGTTTCTCCAGAGCACAGCATGAACACTTGTTAAACTAAAAAGGGTCGGTTCAGACAGCGCTCTTCCTTGTGGCCTCTATCTGTACTGCTTACGGCTCTGCACACTCTGGTGGTTTTTCAGTGTTGTCTTTTGTCAGAAAATGCTACATTTAACCCTCAAGCCATACTTTATTATCTAGAGTTTGACTCTGTAAATGTCCAATTCAATAACTAACACAGCTGAGGACATGGTTGTTCATTTTTACTTCTGCAAAGCTAGATTATATCAACATTTGTTTTCTTTTGTGTTTTTTATCAGTCATCTCTGTGAACCAATATTAGTTTTGCTTTGCATTTGTGGAAATGTCACTTTATGTAGCTCATTGCTTTTCTCGCTGGTGCTAGAAAGCCCCAAAACTACTGCACAGGCAGCAGCATCAACACAGCCTGGCTTTGACGGCACACAGGACACAATGCTGTTTCAGCTGGTTCTGAAGCGCCTGACTGATCTCAAACCTCTGTGGCAGTCATATGACACATCACAGGCAGGAGCAAAGAGGAGAAGAGGGCTAGTCAGTGGGAGGTCTGCTGTACAATATTACACCGGTTAGGCTTTATGCACATGGCAGATTAAACTAGTCTGGGTTATGAGGCCTCGCAGAGTGATACTTTTGCAGAAGAGGCCTAAAGCCTGTTGCTCTGATGGCGCTTACAAGCATACACAGAAAACATAAAGACAGAATACTGGAGTTACAATCAGAAATACTAAAAACTATCTTTTAGAAGAAAAGAAATCAGCTGCTGACTGATATTAGTTGATTATTAGGAGGGACAAAATAGGGTTCGCTGTTTTCAGCATGAGGAATGAAGTCAGAGGAAGAACAAAATATGATAGAAGCTACTACAAAGAAAATGTCTATGGAGGTACATTGTTATTCTCTCAGGCTGCCACAGCAGAGATTTAGACTTGGGTTGGTTGTGGACATTTCACTTATTTGCCATTTACTCTTTTGCATATTTGATTATTTTGTACCAGACCTTTTCTTGAAAAAAAGAAGAAACAAACTGCCTTGTGAAGTCAATTTCTGTCTGCTGTGAACTACTGAAGGAGAATATCGACGTCCCACTAAATAAACTCGATAACTGGAAGGTGTCATAGTTACAGAAAAGTTATGTTTTATTGTTTTACTCTTTCAAGCTCTATGATGGATAATAATTGGCTTGCTGGCAACCTTTTCAAAATCTTGGACTGAATGTAAAAGTCTGCATCCTCTGCACTGAGAGTGACATTTACAGTTACTAGTGCTAACCGTGCTAACCATGCTAATCATGCTAATATTAGAGCCTAACAAAAGTTGTTTATGCTGTTTCTTTTTACTTTGTGAATGAGAAAAATATATTTTCTGCTCCTGAAATACATAGCTTCTAAGTAAGAGCGATAGCAAGAGTGAAAAATAAATATTTTGAATGTTGTCATTTATAGTTGAGAAGAAATCGGAATCAGCTAAGACTGTCAGCAAGTTGGTTTTACAAAACAATCTGAAACACAAACCTCTAATCTCTAAATATTGAACTTTTTGTACTAATTACTAAAATACCTCTTATAAGGATAGATTCAATTAAGGTTTGAATTTTTAGATGATCGAGCATTTACTGTTGAACTTCTTTTGTAAGTGCAGTAAATTAAATAGACCTTTTAAGGCCTTACATTACCCAACCACATGACATTGTTTAAAAGTTATTGAATAGAGGTAATCTAATGGAATAGTTTCTTATTCTGTCTGTAATTAAGTGACCTTCTTAAAAGGTTATTTAAAAGTTATTTAGAGTCTTTACTGCTAACTTTGTAAGTTAGCAGTAAAGGCTCTAAATGTTTCACTGCAAAAGGATAACAAGCTAAAACATGCACAGGTAATGTATGCAAAAAATAAAAACAATATGCAATAGTGATGTGAAAAAGTATAAGTCCCTTTACTGGTTTTTTCTGTTTTGCTTCTTTACCAGTGAAACATTGCACACCGATGCTACAATGACTTGAATAAATTTAATTTAGTTTTCAACTGCTGTCCCAGTTATCCAAACCAAAATGTCTCTACAACTGCACTTAACCTCTGAGGAGCTCGAAACAATCCAAGACAAATGTTTAAGAGTGGCGTAGTCAAAGGCGGGGCTTGAATCTCATTGTGATATAACCTTGAACAGGTCATGAATGCTCCAGTGTGGTTGAATTAAAATGATTTCCAAAAAAAAAAAAAAAGTGGGTTAAATTCCCTTCAGTGATTCAAAAGACTCACTGCCAGATTTCACACTGCTTGATGACAATTGTTGATGCCAAGAGCAGCACAAGCAGCTATTAGGTTAAGAAGGAAGATTATCTTACTACATACTGCCAGGTTTGGAAAGCAATGTTTTTGTTATGAGTGTATTTATATTTTTGCATTAGTGTGTAACAAAAACAGAGCAAATATGCAAGGAAGCAAACAGTTTTTTCTGCCAATTTCAAAAATCTGCTAAATAAAAACAAGGCGCCAGGTGGACAGATTTTAATTTTTTCCTGAAACTGATCAGAGAAAAATCAAGGAGATTTTACATTAAATATCCATTGGCAACTTGCAAGTGTTTCAGCCAGTGGCAGTTTATGCAGCGTTTTAATTTTGGCACCGACCGCAGAATCAGATCATTGTGTAAGATGACTAAAGCCAGAGGCAAGAAAGGAAGAAGAGGGAACACGGACGCAGAGTGGGGGAGATTAAGACAAGGGAAGAAGGAGAACAAATAGTGGCTCGGCTTTTGATGAGGAGTAAGTCAGATTATGGCGTTTCCATTTTTAGAATGAGGGGCACGTCGAGTGCAATGACACCTTACATATGGCTTTGTGGATCAATCTGTTGATTACAATAAATGTTGAGATTACAGCTTAAATATACAGCACAAAAATAATGTGCATTAATTGTGCTCCCTTTAATAGTTGCAACAAATTGTATTTTGAAGACAGCTGGACAGAGTAGCCAAAGAAAACAAACTAAAAAAAATAAAAACCATTTTCCATTTGAACTGCAGGGGGGAAAAAGAGCTTTTAAATGAATAAAACGTTCTGCTAATTAAAAAAATGAGGGACTAAATCATCTAAGTCTGGAACACGGAGAAATATTTCCAGTGCCACTATAAATCAGTCACTAGAGTCTAGAGTCAATGTGTATTTCCTCATTAGTAATATAAACATGGATTACAAAGAACCACCCGAAGGAGCCAAAAAAATAGGTTGCAGAAGAGTAATTTATTTCCTTCGTGCTTTCAAACACTGTCTACATATACACACACAATCACACACATGCACACATTCCCCTTTCTTAAATGTGTCTCAGGAAATTTTTGGGACTAAATAACCATTACAGGGCCCAGAAACTGCCTGGAATATAAAACACTGTCAATACTGAGCTGAGGAGAGTGTGAGACCTTCTTATCTACAAACTGCATTAAGACGTGGCTTTCACTTTTCCTCCTTGAATGAATAATAATTCCACATAAATATATTTGCCTGCAGCCTTAAATATTCAGCTGGAGTAAAAATAAAAAAAAATCACAACCTGGCTCAATTAAATATTGATTTGTTGAATAATTTTTGTACTTTTATTGGTGATTTTTGTTAAATTGGTTACTCCCCTGTGATGTTTTTTTTTTTTCTTTCTGCCTCTCTTACCTCCTCTTTCCATCCTGCCTGCTGCTCATTTTTAACATCAATTTCTTGATTTTCTTTTCCATGCCCCAGGGAGACATTCTCATTCCAGTCTCCTTTTTTCTCACCCCATTTCCTCTCGCCCCTCGAGTCTGAATCTCCCAGACAGGATGTAAGGTGACACTGTGGAGGTAAAGGTGTGGAGGTTGGATTGTTTGCATGTGACTGTGTGTATATTCAAGAAGGCAGAGGAGGTGAAAACCGGAAAAAAAAAAGTTAGTAAAAAGAGAAATGTTCACATAGATGGTCACTGCCATTCCAAATCCAATCCCAAAATTGGCCGAGACATGTGAAGGGACGCCTTCTTTTACTTTAGGGATTCAAGAATTAAGTATGGTTTTCACAGACTCATGCTCCTCACTGTGAATATGCTTCATTTTATCCCACAAGGCCTCGTGCTCCTGAAAGATATACACTTCTGCTCCTTTATGAGGCTTTAAGCCAGTGCTACAAAAATACCGCTTTGGCTTGAGTGGTCAAACTTAAACAGAAACAAAAAGGAAGGAAAGTGGACAGATCTTTTTTATGCATACATTGATACAGCTGCAAACAGGAAAATAAACGAATACAGCATTCGTCAAAGGAGCGACATTCAAGGTAGACGAAGTGAGAGGGAAATGGACAAAGAAATATTAATTTTTGAAGTTGAGAATTACAGTATTTTGACACCATTCGTTCTCATTGTCACTGACTTTATTGCACAATCTTTAATTTCCCCCGCATGCTTAAAACGGAGCGGAGTCACACGTAGTGTAAGTCAGAGTGGTCATGAATGGCGGTGAAGTGCGCACCAGAGTGGAGCGTAGCGGCATGCAGTGTAAGTATATCAGGGCGATATACATTCTACATTTTCAGCAACATGTAGCGTCTTGCATATACATCAAAACATTACAGTTTTCTCAAGTTTGACGAGTCCCTCTCAGGTGCTTGTAGCAAACTACAAACATGACTATTTATTGATCTTTTACTGCACAACTAATTGATGACTATTGATGTTGTTAATGTTAATTTTCACAGATTTCTTGCTGCTTCTGTAATAAAACACTCTCTATGTCATCAGCACTGTCTGTTTATGTGGACCAACATGTTTTGCTGGGTTTCCAGCAGTGCTGTCTAATTTTTGGATGATAGATTAAACAGTGAGATGTTCAAAATATGGTATTTCATTCTATGATTTAATATGGCTTCAAACTTCTGCACAACTTCCCATGTCTGTCAGCAGTGTTTCTTGGTCTTCATGGTTCTGAGACTTTCTAAGGACAGATAAATTCATAGAGATTGCAAACATGTGGACACTACAATTATGCGTCTTCTGAACATAATTATTTGCACTGTATTTTATTTGGGATTATATGAAAAAGTAGCTAAGAATGTTCTGATTTAATTTGTAAAAGTGTTTGAATACCATGCGTCATTATTCCTCCACTTCACGTTTCATGACTACTTTGTATTGGTTTTAAAAGGGTATTAATAATTTTGCAAGGAACTGTATATTGATTGACATATAAATATAAATACAACAGCATCCATCATCTGCCATTGTAGAGAGAAGAGTCGAGATTTTATGGTGTCAGCTGAATTTGTGATGCTGTTCTTCCCAATTAGAGCTCCTCTACTTTCTCCCTCGATTTCTAATATTAAAAATTGATTGTTTGTACTTTTCTCATTTCCCTTCATGTCACTCATCCTTCCTGAAACTGTATCCCCACCCTACCTTTTTTTCTCAGAGCAGTGAGAGATTTACAACTGAGAGACCGAAATGCATTTTTAGCTAATCACAGGGCCTGCCTGAGCATAAGAGTAGCAATAATTATACAGCAAAACACAAGACATTGAAATGATAACCTTTTCAGGCACAGCCTCAGTAGAATATATTTTTTAATTTAAAAAAACTTGGGGAAAATTGTAAATTGATGCAGAATTAAATGAGAGAGGTAATAGCATAAAATTATATATATTTATATTTATTGAATTGAAAGGAAAAACATCTTAATGTTTTCTGCTTGTAATATGAACATACCTGTTTAAAGCAATACAACCTTCAGCAAAATGGACAGATACTGTTTGATGAGAATAATTACAAGCAGACAGTGATCAGTACTGGGTATCTCAACTTAAAGCAGAATATTTCCTTCTGATATAAAGTCACACTAAAGGTTTTCTATTGTTTTAGCCAAAAATATCCAACATATTTGGCTACGCTTCAGACTGCTTCTTATAGGGTTTGGCATTTTTCTTTTGTCTTTGTTGTTGAAACAGACGAATTATCCTTATTTGTATGAAAAGCAACTGAACATTCAAAGAGTCCTTCATGCATATGGGAAGTGAGGCATGACATAAGCTTGCAGACAGGTGACGCAATACGTGAGGAGTCTCTTACCTCCAAGGCTTTGCTCTTGCTGCTTAGCAGCTTGGAGATGTCCCGCGCCACTCGCTCCACCAGATCCTTGGGATTGTTTCTCTTGATTTCAAACTGGCTCTTCTTCTCATTATAAATCTGCACATGGAGAGGAAAAAGGAGGGATCAAAGGTCACGCAACCACATCCATTAGCTTAATTAAAGAGATCACAGAGGGGCTGTTTGCTTATTTTCAAGGTAGCACAGAAGATGGTAAACATTTACTGTAGAATAGGCAGTCTGCCGGATGTCATTATACCCACAAGCCTCTGCTCTGTAGAGGAATTAAGCACAGAACAGAGCCTTAATGGCAAAACACTTAGCTAGCCAGCTGCAGTCTGGCAGTCAGAATGAAATTAAATAAACGAACACCCCAGCAGATTCTCACTGCTGGGTGAACACCTTGTGTCTCTACAGTTTCAACTCTTAAAGAACAAATAAATGGGAAAATTTTAAACAGTTTGGGAAGGAAATCTTTGCATTTTTTCCTTTTTTTTGTAGGAGATCCTTCCTCCCAGCAGATGTTAGACTTTGCAACCATCACGCTCCCAACAAACTCAGTAAGTGTTCATTCATATGCCGTTATCTGTACAACATCAATGCTGCACAATTTTTCATTGCCACTATTTCTTTTAATGCTCAAAGATACATACATATTGTACACATCTTTTACATTCTTCAGAACTGGAGTTCATTCTGCCTTTATGTGAGTTTGTTTGCTGTTATTGCACAGAAATTTCCCCATTGTGGGACAATAAAAACTATTTTTTATTTATCACCTCAGATTAACCAGCACAGTTAAATTCACAGAATCTCTACAAACTCTGAAGCAGCACAATTGTATAATGTAAACTTACAAAACCATCTCCAAGGGACGAAAGTTATATTTAAGAATTTTAAAAGAAAGTCAAGATTTGTATGAATTACAAAAATAATAGTTATTTTAGGCAAGTTTTATCCAACTATAAAAATTCCTTATTTTATAGGTAAATCTCAGAACTTTTACACTTTCCCATACACTAGTATAAAATTATTGATTAGTTACAATCTTATAACTTTAAACATACAAATTAAAATCCTAAAAATGTAAATAAATTTCATGGCAGAAGCAATAAATTAATGAACACATATTTATGTAACTAAATAATATTTTGGACCTATGATGGAAAATGTGGGCATATTTAAAGGGGCGGTATTATAAAATCCACCTGGAGGAACTGCAAATCTACTGAGCTTACAAAGTCAGTCCAACGCTCCTAAGAATGGTTTTAAACGGCATAATGGAGGAACATTGTTATGGAGATGTGCTCTTTTGGAAAGAGCAGGAGCTTCTTCAAGAGGCAGAGACCAATTTCAAGGCATGAAATTGTGAAGTCAAATTTCTTTGACGTTTGTTATATACAGCATACTTACTTGATTAAGGAAATTACAGTTACTCCAATTATAAATAATCAAAGACTTTCCTGACAGATTTATCAAAACAAAGTAACAGCAAGTAGAACGTTGGTTCCATGAGGGATGGGGATGTTTGTAAAGCAGGATCAGGAAGTGATCGAGTAGCAGCGGCCTGGATAGCTGACAGAAGAAGGTACTTGGAAGATTAATGAGCTTCTCTGTAGGAAATGTGAAGGCTGACTCAGCAGCCTGAACTCCTCCTGTAGTCTCTAACGGAGGGGAAGACAACATTTCCTGCTGCCTCTGAGCACCAAAACATCCAGTTTTATAACAAAACTAGCTTATATTTGCTTTCTAGGATAAAATCAAGCAAAAGTTTATCATTTTTGTTATTTATTATAATGACGAAAATGTCTACTTCTGCCTGTTCTCATGGTATTATATTTGTCTGCCCATATGTAGGTAACTATTACACTGTTCCTACAGAGGGGAAATATCATATAAGGTAATGGATTCTTAATGCAACTTTGCTTTAAAAGTGTCATTACTCACTAAGTAATGCAAAATTTACACTTTTAATGTAACCTTTAATTAATCTTGCATTACAAATGTTATCATTTACCGAATGAAAACAGTCATAAACATTCATGAAGGCTCCTGTATGGTCATGGCAGTGACTATGTCATATTTGTCATGTCAGTCTTATGAACACTCCTTCAAATAAAGTGTAACCCAATACAGGATCCATCAGCAGAAAAAAGTTCACAAAGATAAATAATCTTGAATAAAATGGCATCTAAATCTTCAGCTTGGTGAACAAAACACATCATTTGTAAGTAATGATCACATCTGGTGGGTTCATAGTTTCAATATAGCCAAACAAATAAAATACGTTTCTGAAACGTCGACTGTCATTTATGCAAAGTGAAGCAGGTCGTTTTCCAAATCCAGATATTTGTGTTACTGAAAAAGGTGGATTTCATCAATTTTGTAAGATTTTGAATAATAAAAAGTTTAGGTGCTACTGACAGCTGAACATGTTCAGATTTCAAACCTTTGACAGGTAAAAAATGTTTTTTGTTCATAGTATTGTGAGTTATGACACAATAAATGAATCAATTAAGTGATATATGTGCCATCTGTGTGTAGCGGCACTGCTCTTTGGCCACTATCTGATTTGTAGTTCAACATTTGTAAACCTGTCAAGTGTACACTAATAAAAAATACTATTATCCTCCAATCCAGAGTCTTACTACACACCTGATATATGAAATAAGGAAAGATAAGCAGACAGTGATTAAAAATGGTTGTTAACTTTATCACATCTCTATCACATTTACTCAAGATAAAAATATATTGTATATCCCTCAGACAATAACAGAGACTCTGGGTTTGTCTCTATAGAAACCACTGAAGCTTGTATGTTTTAGGGCATTTGTTACTATCTGCAGAAAAATATCTAAAAGGTTAGAGTTCTAGAGTTAATGCAATGCTAACATATGTTGTGGTATGTAAAAATGTGGACTGTATCATTTTGATCAGTTTATGTAAAAACATCAATCTGTTTGTTGATGGCCTCATTAAAGGTTTTAAAGTGTTGGTGAATACAGAACTACAGTAAATTACATAACAACAAGACCACAGTGATATTTCATAATATTACAGAGTTCAGACTGTTTCTGGTATTATAAACAGAGATGACTGAACCTTTCAAAGAACCTGCAATCAACAGACTAACTACGCCCGTTTTCTAGCCGTGCACACTTTCAGATCATGTTAAAGCGCCAATCCAAATAAAAATTAAACAGAACATGTTCATTCTGTAATGTTAGGGTCAATATTTATACTTAAACATAACCAAATGTGTTCTGTGTAAACAGAAATAAAACAATTTAATGACTCCTTTCATTCTAAGGGCAAAGATCTGTTTTATATGTGTTCATTTGCATCAATGTATAAACACTTCAGCACCATTAACTTCATCTTAAAAATTAAAATTCAAAAGTTTTCATGAAATATTGTAACATTTGGTGTTATTCCTGTCAGAACTGGTGCAACTGAGTCAGGTTTGAAGTTAAAATTTAGCTGGACAACAAATTGTCCCAGTACTTATTGAGATAGACGATAATATTGTTGTTTTGAGGATATTTTTAAGTAATTTCTTTAAGTAATTTATTAATAATGGCATAGTAATGTAAGTTCACTCTCTCAAAGCCAATAAACTTTAATTTTGTGAAGAACCTTCCAAACTGGAACTAGATAAATAAAACACAAAAAGCAAAAACAGATAATAAAAGGAAAATAAAAATCACACACAACTGAAACCATAAATAAAATGGAGTATGAGGTCTAAACAAAATTGCCCTTCAAAAAATAGTAATCGTTAGAATGTAAGTTATTGAGCTCATTTTAATTTAAAATGTGATAAACTGATCAGTTGCTTATTATTACGAGTCAACAAAATACTTAGGGTTACTGTCATTTTTTAAGTCTCAATTGTGCCCAAACTAGGTTTTTCATAATGGCATATTTTTTCCAGAAGTCATTGATATTTGGTTTATCAATATTTGATAAACCAAATATTGTTGTTTTGAGGTAATTTTCAAGCAATTCAATGGTAATGCAGGAATACATCCTTAAAGGTCAATAAACTTTTAATTCTAATGAATATTTAACACTGGAACCAGAAGACATTTTAATATCCAAAATAAACAAACATCACAGAAACAACAAATAAAATTCATTATATATCCTCTGTAAACAAAATTGCCCTTCAAAATAGTTGCTAGTTGAGACCAAACTGAAGATTTTATCATCCAGTTTTAGGCAGAAAGAAAGAAAAGTTAGTTTGTCATGCAGGTAACTGATATATTTCTAAGTCTTACAGGCTTTGCCCAAACTTTTAACTTTCCTGCTGATGTCTTGAGATTTTGCTTCAAAGTTTCCACACGATGTTTTTTTGGTCGTGATGTCATCTACATTATGAAGCGCACCAGTCTCTCCAGCTGTAAAACCAGATGATGCTGCCACCTCTGTACTTCACAGCTGGGAAGCTTTTCTCAGGCCTGCTTCCCTCTACTCCCTCCAAAAGTAATGATGATCATTATGACCAAATGCTTCATTTGTTTTTTCCATCAGACCACAGGACATGTCTCTAAAAATAAGATCTTTGTCCTTCAGTGCATTTGCAAACTGCAATCTGACTTTATGTTGCTTCTGAAGTAATGGCTTCTTCCTCACCCTTCCTCATCCTCCTGGTGTTTATGCTTGCATGTGACCACAGAAACGTCAAATTGCACCCAATGATTAACCAGATTTGTGAAGTTCGACTATTTTCTTCCTGATTTTACGGTAAATAGATCCACAGGTGAGAATCCAGTTAACACAAAGGTTGTTTATTATGATGCTATTTTAATAGTATCAGAAGCTAACAAAGAAACTGCATAATCAATCTGTCAGTACAAATTCAATTCAAAAAGACTTTATTGATTCCCAATGGAAATTAAATAAGTACTGTAATAGTAGTAATCTTAGTATATGTAAAAATCTCAGTTACTTTTCTGGCCTTTAGCAAATTGAAATATTTTTGGAAATCATAACTGATCTAAAAAATATTTAATTTCAAAATGTTTTTTTAAAAAAAAAAACAGTTCAGGAAAAACTAAGAGTCCACTGCACTGAACCCCATTGAAAACCTCCTGGTTTTTCCACCAAATATTGATTTCTGAACTCTTCCTGAGCTAAAACATTAGTATTGGTGTTTATAAATGAATATTAACTTGTTTTCTTTGAATAATTTGAGGTCTGGAAGCACTGGATATTTTTTGTTATTTTGACCACTTGTCATTTTCTGCAAATAAAAACTAAGTTTTTGCTTGGAATTTCAGAGACATGTTGTCAGTAGTTCATAGAATAAAAGAACAATGTACATTTTACTCAAACATATGTATATAAAGATTAAAATCAAAGGAACTGATCATTTTAAGTGGTTTCTTAATTTTTTCCAGAGCTGCATATATACAGCATATATAAATATTAATTTTTTTCTTACTAATCTAAATCCTGGTGTCACTTTAGTTTCTTCACCAACTGGGAAATAATGGTGGGCTGAGGCATCCATGTCCCAACTCTGAACTCTCCTTCTCATACTAAATCAGACCTCAATGCACTTGGTCCGCCTCTCCATCCATGCAGCAGTGTGACTTTACATCAACAACTCTCTTGCATCATGTAGAGCACCTTTGTGAAAGCATTTGTTTCTGATACTCCTCTCATCTCATTTATTCATATTATTCTTTAATTTACAGCCCATTTGCAGTTCATTATTTGACTGATGCATTTAAACCAGTTAAGAAGGGTGAGTATGCACTTATCTTTGATCTGATATAATGTTTCATTCCCTCTCAGCACATTATTATAATTAACAGCAGCAGGATAATTCGTACTGTAAATGAGAATGATTTCAAAATCTGACATTTTTCAAGAAAACAGTTGGTGATGAAAAGAAACATGCAGTTCGAAAGCTCAAAACCTCACATCACGATTCTGCAGAACAAGCAGCGCAAATGTTATTATACACAGTATCGCTAAAACCTGGGTAATATAAAAACATATATACAGAACAGCAACTGCGTCACTGTGCAGCCATGTTGGTTTAGTAGTGAAACTCCCTGAGTTGACCAGCTGGGCAATGCGCTTCACCGTTTCAACTAACACGTCTTTGTTTGGTCGACAAGTCTAAATAAAACCTTCTGTTGTTTTATTTATTCTAGGTTCTGATCCGATATCAAAATCTACCGATACAGAAAAAAATTCTAGACTGGGTTTCTGTGACAATGCAGATCTATTCAGTCTAATTCTATGCTTTGTGCTTTGAGTGATGTCATCCTTTTTTATTTATTTTACATTATATTTATAACTGCACTTTCTGAACTATTTGAAGAAGGTTTGTTGCGGTTTATTGTCTAGGTACGAAACCTATTAGGTCTGTCAGTTTCAGTATCTTTATTATTTAGTTTTCATTGGCTGTTATACTCCTAATTTAACTGACTGACAACTAAAGTTGTGTTTTTACATGTTTGACCAAACCTGTGAAGCTATTGCTCTATTTAAGTGTTATGTACTGGTGCACAGTTATCAAATAAATTTGTAATTCAGTACATTTATGTCTGTGTTTTACAAAAGGAAACATTTTAAGTCAATACTGTTTCTCTGTATCGAATCGGTTTTGGCAGATACAAAACCTGATATCAGCAGCGGTATTGGAAGTGAAAACAGTGGCTGGATGCATCCTTAATGAATCCTGCAAGGTTAAGAAGGTAAAGACAATAGATGGATGGATTAAACCAACACAGTTTTAAAATTGTAACTACTATAAACATGATTTCTTTCC
The DNA here is from genome assembly GCA_903066815.1 of Brachyrhaphis roseni. Classification (NCBI taxonomy): domain Eukaryota; kingdom Metazoa; phylum Chordata; class Actinopteri; order Cyprinodontiformes; family Poeciliidae; genus Brachyrhaphis; species Brachyrhaphis roseni. The sequence continues at coordinate 27,870 of CAEFZY010058112.1, forward strand.
TACTGTGGGCTCTTGTGTTCTGATAAACAAAGATCTAGCTTTATCATAACAAGAATCCAGAGAAACCCTTACTAGTTTACAGTTTATAAATGATCAATTACTTATTCTTATTAAACATGGGGAACCAAGATGTAGTTCTACACTTTTACCATTTTGTTGTTTTGTTTGTATTTTCTTCTGATTCATGTAAAGCACTTTGAACTGCCTTGTTGCAGAAAATGTGCTATACAAATAAAATTACTGTCTTGCAATAGTATTAATACCCACTTAACTTTTCTACATGTTGTGACATTACAACTCAAAACCTCCATGTCAGGATTTTAGTAGTGGATATTTGTGAAGTGGAAGTAAAAATCTTTCATTATTTACAAAACAATTGTGGCTTGCATTTATGATTACCACCCTGAAGTTCATGCTCCAATCCTGCAAGTCCTACGATTGTGTACTGACATAAACAGCTTTCATTTGCCAACCGCTTCATATTTATCCATCACATAAAGTACAAATAAAATAGAAAAGTTGAAAGAGTACAAATAGTTTTTCAAGGAGCTGTAGAAGAGTAGTGGATGAAAAGTTTCTGAAAATTTGTAGAACATCCCAATCCACTACATGCATCTACGTCAAGGATCAGTCGCTCAGTTATTAAATATTATGTCAGATGGATTGATGAGTTGATGTGCTGCAGTTAAGAGAGGGGGGAAAAAAATAAACAGCTTCTGCACAATCCGTCTCTGTCTAACCAAAAGCTGGTCGAGCAGCCGGGGGGAATTTCCTTCCACCGGCCCAATAAGCTAGCAAACTTGGCCCTGGAGACAAACCACGCAAGCGGAGCCGATTCAGTGAGATCGCCTGGTGTCTTATTTTAGCAGCCATCAAAGGGAAGAGAAATCCAGTTCACACATTTTAAATGACTTCAGGCAAAAATTGTGTTTTTTCCCAATAGAATGAAAGCATTTTCAAAAAAAAGATCTTTCTAAAACACAAGGTGGTTTAATTTGGTTCAGCTTTAAATGAAACCATAACCTGTTTTTAGTAAAAGCCTCCACTTGAAACCTATTGCATCATAAAATGAGAGAGCAAAGTTTCTTTCCACTCCATTGACAAACTACGAACCATGACGTCTTCAAGTGAAGCATTTCTCGAGTCGATTTAAAAACCCCGTGTCAACTTTGTTTTAAAAATCAATATTAATTCTCCTAATGTGCTGATACTCTCTGGATCTGCCTCCTCCTGGAAGATTCATGGCAGTCTCAGGGACATTACAGACAAAGAGAGATTTTTTTCTTCACACCTTAAAGAAAAAAATCAATAAAAGTTATATCCAATAATGCGGGAATCATTTTATTGGCTGCACAGAGATCGTTATTTAATATTTTCATTCTTGAGTCGTCATTTTTATAGAAGTTTCCAGCAGTTTTCAGCAGGGAAAGGAATTCTCTAAAATGCCATTTTCATCATTTAGGGAGTTGAAACTATCCCAGAGTTGCTGTATAATTGTGCCACTACTACAGAGTGTACTCCTCAGACAGCCTCGCTGCAAAATGCCTTGCCCTAATCTCATCATCAGAAAATTGAGCCAACGCACTGCTGGGAAATTAAGCCGACTGCTGTCACTGCGGTCCAAAATGTATGGAAATTAGCTCCAGCCACACAAGCTCAAACTACGACATGGAAAACGCAAATAATAGAGGGATTAATGAACGAATGCTGCAAACTGCATGGCAGAATAGAAGAGAGTTGTTATCATGCATCATCTTTCAATTTTGTGACATTTATGCTAAATTATTACTAATTATATTATAATTTTACAATAAATAAACTTAAGATTAGAGGAACTTTACTATTTTGTTTACTGATTGAGTTGATGGTAATATGTCGACTCATTTGTCATGTAATATTTATGAAGTTGATGAAGATGTGCCAGAAATATTTTGGACTAAAATCCTTACAGAGCTATGACTATTAACATTTATTATTATTAGAACATACTTAAACTTTAGTAGAGGTGTTGCTTTTAAATAAATTTAAACAGCTGAGTAGTATTTTTTTTCTAACTGTTGTAAATTAGATCCATGTTTTGAAAGATTTAGTTTTTACCATACGCCACTTGCTAATCCTGTCATTTCTATTGTGTTTTAGGTATTTATTTAAAATTTTTACATATTACTTTCACTGTAAGCTGTTCAAGAAATTTGTGCGACTGTTTAAACATTATACGATAAAATGAAATAAATAAATTCAGATACTTAAAATAATCAGCTTTTTTATCAACTGGCTTTATAAGTTAAATTTAATTGAGTATTATTATCATCACGTCCATTTACCTTTAACTTGCTGAATTTCCCCACTATGAGGCAATAAACGAAGTTTCTCTTCTATTCACTTTCTATTCGCCTGTAAATGTGCAATAAAGCAGATGCACAGAAAAAGCTGAACTAAAGAGCAACTAAAGTGCATTGACAAAAAAATTATTTAAATACAGTTCCTGAGTTAATGGCTTTATTTCCCACTATAATTCCCACAGTATGGGCTTGGAGGCTGCTTCACAAGGAAAAATGCTCAATAATTTATTAATTTATTGACTTGAAAGTATGTTGGTGATTGATGTCTTTCCCCCCTCCCCACAAAAAGATTAGGGGCATGGCTAAGCCCCATTTACATTACACAGACGTGTCATCACTGAGCAGCAATTTACCGTCTGAAAAAATAAAACCCTGAAAACAGAAATTGTCTGTTAAAACTGGTGCCCATCCCTTTTTTCTTTTCTTTTTTTTTGCAAAGACTGATGATAGCTTATGGACTGGAATGGCTGTGGAGCAAATTAGCAGTCCTTAATCAGTTATGGTGTTGGCTCAGAGCTTCGCGGCTCAAACAGCTCTCTGTGTAGGCCTGTCATTCTCACGGGGGAAAGAGGAGAGGTGGCTCGGCTGTCTGCGCCGCTAACAGCCAACCCAACCTTCTGCCGCTAACGCTCACACAGGACACGACAGAAGTAACTATGCCAATCGGCACCAATATGCTTCCTCTGGCAGCCAGGACGGTCAAACACACAGAGAGAGAGAGAGAAAATCCCACACGCATGCAAATGGACAAAACAAACTCGCATTTCCACTCTGTGCAGCTCAGAAACGTCAAAGAGAATTCACATTCTCATCGTTAGCTGTGATGACTGGTTTCACTGTGCCAACCTCTGAGTATCACTGTAAACACACAGATGGAAAGACAGAGGGTGGCAGGACTCCAGGAAATTACTGTTAAAAGCGTTATGCAGATTCATCTGGCTCCAAAAATTCATCAAACAAGTTCTGCTTCTTCGCAAGTCAAGTCCTGCACGCCTCAGCTTAGGCAAGTAAATGCTGCATAAAAGTTTAGCACAAAAACTCTGTCAGAAAAAAAACTCAAATCTGATGGTGTGACTTTTCAATGTTTACTTTTTCTGCTGTATTTCCTGGTAGTGCTCACGCTCTTTGCAAGAATTGAGTAGTAACTAATTGCTTTTACTAAATTACATTTATTTGAGTCCTTTTTTGGAACAGAAAATTTACTTTTAGGGGTATTTTGCTATGTTGTACTTTTCACTTTTACTTGAGTAAACCTACTAGAACAAACTTAAGATCCAGAGAAACTCCTATTAGTTTATAAATTGTGGATTAATTATTCTTACTCATTAGATAAACTCCCATTAGTTTGTAATTGTGAAATACTTTTGTTTTTCTTTTGCTTTTCTTTTTTTTGTAGTCCTCTAAGACATGTAAAGCACTTTGAAATGTTTTGTTGCTGAGAATGTGCTATATAAATAAAATTATCTTACCTTACCTTGAGTAGTTTTATTATGAAGTATCTCTACTCTTACTCCAGTAAAATTACTGGATTTTCTACCCACTGAATGAAAAACAAGCAAACATGTTTCAACCAGAGATTCACCAAACACACAGCTGCAGTTTTTATTAAGGTTTTACAAGATTTTTTTATTGAAAAAATCTGATTTGGAAACATGTTCTTCTTTTGATTTTGTTATTTTTGTTACCTTAATGAATTTTTTGTTATTTTGATCCCTAAAAAAATACCAAAATTTCCACTTAATTTCATATTTTGGTTTGTCTGATTGTCATTATTACATATTAAATGTAGACTCTTTACCAAATACTTTTTTACTCTTGCTTGAGTAATTTCTTGAATGGCTACTTTTTACTTTCACTTGAGTAAAATATGTTGAAGTAGTTCTACTCTTACGTAAGGACAGTTTTTTGGTACTCTGCCCCCCTCTGCTCCTTGGTGGCACTGATATTCTTGACTTTTCGCCCGTGTCTAAGAAAGAGCGCCCTGCTTATCTCTCTCTGAATTCAGCCACAACAGGGCGACGTCTGGCTGCGGCAGAGCTAAGAAAGTTGACAGAGACAGATGGCGCGTCATTAAGGAATATTAGTGGGCTCCGCCAAGCAGACCCAGCTTCCATGGGCTCCAGGAAGAGTTCAATAAGAAAGAACACGAAGGGAGTGAACGGGCCCTTCGGAGGAGCTCGATAAGAAACAAACACACCAGAAAGCTTTGGTAGTTCAAACAGGATGGAAGCCTCCGGAGGAGTCCAGTCAGGCACATAAAAAGCTCAAACATTGACTGCTACTGTCAGACTACTTTCTCTGGGAGGTTTTTCTCTCTAAATCAGAGACAGGAGGAAAGAAAAAAACCTCCTGTGTGACTGTGATGGACAATTTGCCACCAGCTTTGATAAAACACACGACTGACTGCATCTGAGATTTGATGGTTTCCTTTAATCAGCAACTTTCTACACACTGATATTTTATAATTAACAATCTGAATATGGTTGACTTGAACTGGACTTTAATTAATTGAATGTGAACCAGTCTGCTTTTGATTGGACTGTGCTGGAATGAAGTGGGTTGATTATAATTAACATGGTCTGAATTTAATAGAAATTTCACCAGTTTGTCTTTAAAAATGCTTATGATTATTTTCGTCATTATTTGGTACAATATAAAAAGCAGAATTGGTTTCAATTAAGGAAATTTGCAGGATTCTCTCAAACACACACAGTTCTGTAACAACTTAAGAGCCCACTGCATTGAACCCCATTGAAAACCTCCTGATTATTCCACCAAACATTGATTTCTGAACTCTTCCTGAGTTAAAACATTAGTTTTGTTGTTTCTAAATGAATATGAACTTGTTTTCTTTGCATTATTTGAGGTCTGAAAGCACTGCATCTTTTTTGTTATTTAGACCATTTCTCATTTTCTGCAAATAAAAACTAAATTTTTGCTTGGGGTTTTGGAGACATAATGTCAGTGGTTCATAGAATAAAAGAAAAATGTTCATTTTACTCAAACATTTACCTATAAAAAATAAAATTTAAAAAACTGATCATTTTTAGTGGTCTCTTAATATTTTCCAGAGCTATATGTCAAATTCAATCAATCAATCAATCAAATTTTATTTGTATAGCACATTTCAGCAGCAATGCATCTCAAAGTGCTTTACATCATAGAAACACAAAAATACAAAGTCATGCAACATAGAATAATGAAAAACTACATTAAGTCAAGTTCTATCATTAAATTTGTAATTGATTATGTTTCAAATGCAGTCCTAAACAGGTGGGTTTTTAGTCGAGATTTAAAGGAAGTCAGTATTTCAGCTGTTTTACAGTTTTCTGGAAGTTTGTTCCAAATTCGTGGTGCATAGATGCTAAAAGCTGCTTCTCCTCGTTTGGTTCTGGTTCTGGGGATGCAGAGCAGACCTGAACCGGAAGACCTGAGAGGCCTGGATGGTTGATATAACAACAACAGATCTTTAATGTATTGTGGTGCTAAACCATTCAGTGATTTATAAACTAACAACAGTAT